>JAQQPU010002596.1:36848-59494 GCA_029168905.1 Artemia sp. Kazakhstan ARC1039
ACGAAAGCTTTCCTCTGATTTTCTGTTTGGTTTGTTTGGGTTCTAGGCTTGGGATTTTTTGTAAATTTAGATTCAGTAGCTATCTCACTTAGTTTACGCTCTTTCATACCTTGCTTATTTTAAGATATGATTTCCTTATATTTTCCTATATATTTCCGCTATATTTTCAGTTTCATGCGAACTAACGGAAAGCTTAAAGTACCAAGGACACCAAAATGAAAACACATTTAGCCCTCTTAATCTATTTTAGGTCTATTCATACCTGAAAATTCGGGTTTCCTACGAGTTTTTGTTTAGCTGCTACTAGCATTTTTACTTTGAATAAATTCGCAAAACAGTGTTGTCAATAATAAAACAACGATAAACTTCGGAGCTGAATAATATTAGCGAAAACTATTTCCTACGAATCCGACACTGTTTTTCATTTGTGAAAATTCAAATTTACAAAATCTGTTGATTGTTATATATATATTAGTGAAAATACATTTTGTGAAAAAAATATGACCTCAAGTTCAGAAAGTGACTATTCTGATGTGTCAGAAAATATTTTGATGATGACCAAGCGCTAGATGGTATGCAAGATACCATTTCAGGATACTTGTTCAAGCTAGACGCCGCGCTGGCGGATCGACCAAACGCCGCCGACGAGAGGCCTGGCGCCACCGAAGTGTCGTAACGCCGCCGGCGCGCCGCAGGCACGCCGCCGCCGACAGAGGCGGCGGCGTTCGGTCGATTTCAAATTAATTTTGCGGCAATTCTTTATTGTGTCAACCGCAAATTCGGAGCTTTTCCTTCTTGTGTGGTTTAGTATTTCGATTTTCTTGATTAGAAATCAAGCAGGGCTTGCACTATCCCCGAATTTTCGAGTATTTCCCCGAAAATCTATGCGTCTCTCCGAAAAAAAATTTGGTTCCCCGAATCCCCGAAAACCACGCAATCACGGTGCCACTCTTAGCGATTTATCACCAGTGACTTTCCCTGCCAAATATTACTTGGCATACCATAATTCTTCTCTACTCTCTTGTTCATTAATTTTCGTCTCTTTTGTTACTTTGCATAAAAAAGAGACAGATGCAATTGCAAATATTGCAATATACACAGTTCTTCATATGTTGACAAAAAACAGGATCGTCTTTATGAAATGAGTTCAAATCATTTCGAATGCAGTTTCCCAATCGCTATTTCTTACATCGTTTGTATTCAAGAATTTTATTTTCAAGTTTAATCCCAAAAAAAACCTTCTATTGTGACAAAATTTAGCTATAGACTAAGCTATGCACAAGGTTTGGGAATTAAAGATTGAACTGGAAGTTACCTAAAAAATATGATTCAAAAAGAAATTGTAAATTATTGCCTATAGGAGGGGGGATAGGGGGCTATCATATTTAAATGATAATACCTCATTTTTTTTATTGAAAGCGGGGATGCCAAAAGGTTAATTATTTTTTTCATTTAAAATGGAGACAGAAGAAAATGATATCAAATTCCCTAGGAAACCATTGAAATATTTTGATAGACCCAAGGCCCCCCATTAGGACTTGTTCATTGTCTTGGGTATTCTGCAATTTCTCATAGGCTACTGGCCTAATTTGGCTTTTGTGTGTGCTCCCTTTTAATTGTATTCTTTGGATCTTATTGAATGCCACGGCAAATCTATGACTCAGTTTTCCAATAATTTGAGGTATATCTGAGTAATTTCGACATTTTTGTTGTTGTCTTTGTACCCCCTTACTCATACCCTCAATTTTTTTCAAGGAACACTAAGCTTTTTATTGTTATTTTGCGTGTTTGTTTGAACCATATAGTGACCTAGTTAATTATTAAGTAACTTATTTTTCTAATGAAAGCTGAGACAGTATCCTATCAATGTGGTATCCAGAGGGGGGGAGGGAAGTATTACATTTAAATGATAATATCTCGAAATTTTTTTTATTGAAAGCAGGGATCCCCCAATTTTTTTTTTCTAATTTAAAGCAGAGACGGTATTTTGTCAAGGTGGTATCCAGAGAGGGGGTGGGAGTAGTGAGCTATAATATTTAAATCATAATACCTCGATTTTTTTTAAAGAAGGGGTGCCAATAAGTTAAATATTTTTGTTATTTAAAGCACAGACGGTATCCTTTCAAGATAGTATCCAGAGGGGGGGGGCATAGGGAGCTATTATATTTAAGTGATAGTACCTTGATAGTACCTGTTTTTAATACAAGATATCGTTTTAAGAATCCAAAAGAGCAAAAAAAATAAACAATCAATATCAAAGTCACCCATTTCAACTGTTTTAAATGTGATAGGCAAAGTGCATTATAAAAAAATTAAGCTTCTAAGTTCAAAGCTATATTCAAAGTTTTCTGATTAGCCTAATTTAATATTAAGATGGTCTGGCCTAAAAAATAAGACACACATATAGTCAGAACTCCATTGCAAATCCATATATTGCTAAATTTATCAAGACTCCCCCCCCCCTCCCTCCCTCCATAATGGTGAAAAATATACCCTGAATTATAAATAAACACCATATTTTTGGTACATAGCCTAGACTGCAGTTTTCAACAAAATTTAGCGTTTTAGCACAATTCAAAATAATGAGTATTTTTCATGCTCTTTTATAATTAAATAATCACTTTACAGGGACTATTAATTTTGAGCCCTGAAGGGGCTAGAAGGCTCAGAACAGCCCATAGAAACCTAGTAACCCTAAGCTCAAAAATTTGCTTCTTTAAATAACTGGCTAAGGAGAAAAATAGGTCATATGTAGCTGACTAATTATTGAAGATGACTTAGGCTATATATTTCCATATTAGGGGGAGGGGGGAGTAAAGCATAGGCTTGTGGTATCAACTTCAAAGTCTAATAGCCATAATAATTTAAATATTATGAAGTAACTAAGTAAGAGTCTTTTATTCAGGCTCATCACTAAACAAAATATAACCCAGTTGTGCTGATGATTTGTATCTAGTAATTATGTCAGTGATTCCAATCCTCAAAATGTAAATGGGGCAAAAATAACCAGTTAGCCATGATAAAATAAAAAGTAGCAAAATAGAAATAAGAAGGTATTTTTTAAAGTCTAACTGAGGCAACTGCTCCCCCTCACATAATTGGCACCCCAAAATTATGTGGCCTAATGCTGAATTAGAATAAACAGTGTACAATGGCAAGTACAAACAATATAATAATATATTGTATATGGTTCATAATACAATAATATATATTACATAATAACAATGACAGATAATGATCTAATAGTATTGCTTTATTTAATCAACATTTGTCATTCCGAGAAGCCATGACTCTCTAATTTTGTTCTTAATATAATTCCTGTTTTGTTCCACTAAATTTTTTTGGGTACTGTTCTAATATATGGGCAACATGCAAGAATGCAGCTTGAGAAAAGCCAAGAACAGATAACATTACCCAGTAATTTCCTATCTTATGCTCTATAAACAAGGGGTTTTTCACTCCAGGAACTATATTCAAGCTTTAGTTTTTTGGGGTTTAGGAGGAAAAAAGGTACCTAGGTTAGTTTAGGTTATGTATTTATTATATGCTATGCTTTACCCCCACCCTCCTAATGTGCAAATATACAGCCAAAATTTGTTTCGAAACTATTATATTTTTATCCTATTTTGTTTTATTTCACTAGAATTAACCAAACTTCACTTCTCGCATGTTCCCGAGATATTAGAACAGTACCTTTTTTTCTGCATTGCTTTAGTATAACAGTGTGACATCCTTTTCACTAATAAATACCCATAATTTTTTGAAGGCCTATAGGATAGATGTTCTGAAAATTCAATCGATTATTATTATTGTTGCTGGTTTGCCTGTGAGTACAGGCAATTTGATGTACATATGTTAGTCCTAAAACTCAGCTGCCCTTGCCTGAGACTATAGGCAGGCAGACCTTATGTCACCTGTTCACCTGCAAATCCAGGCAACTTGTTGGGTCAACCAATTTTGAATGAATTTTGTGTTAGTGTAACTGTCTGAGCTTATAAACTGGGTTGCCTGTCTAAGACTTTAGGCAGGTAGACCCTATGCCACTTGTTTGCACACAAGGCCAGGCAACTTTTCAGTCAACCAATTTTCAATTAATTCTGTTTTAGTGTAACTGTCTTGGCTTATAGATTTGGTTTTCTGACTGAGGACTGCAAGTCCAGGTGACTTAGTGGTCATGTTAATCCTAAAACTTGGTCAAAATGCCTTAGACTCTAGGTGGACAGACCTACTTGGAAAGTCTACTTGAATTACAATAGAGATGACTAAGATTTTTGGACTGACTCACAGCAGACAATGTCTATGGAACTTGCTGATGAAGAAGCATCCTAAGCCTAATTTTCCTGGCCACATAAATTCTCAGGTAGGTTGACTAAGTTTTAGGATTGATATGTGACCACCAAGTTGCCTGAACTGCAATTGGAACTATGAAAAGCCATCTGTATGACTTTGTTGTTTTCTCTATGTATCAGTGGGGTAATGTAATTTCTTTTGTATGACATTTTAGTGGATCATATATTAAATAAGAAAACCAAAAAGTATTCTGTATAACTTTATTCATGTTTCTCTATAATAATTTGATGTTTAAAAAGTCATACAGAAGACTTTATATCATTCTCCATGTTTAAAGGAAGCACAATATTGCCTATTGTTTTGATTTTATAGTGCTTTGTATATAAGAGTAGGCTAAATGACAATATTTGTTGCTTAAAGTATAAAGAACCAATGACTTTAATAGGCCTAGTCAAACAGTGCTCACCCAAGTAATTTGTATTTCTAATATAAAAAAAGCATAAAAGGTATATGCTACTATTATATAGGCTAGTAACTATGAGGTAGATTTATATCAAAATATTCAAGCAAATCACACAGCCTACTAGGTGTCTTACCTTAGCCTACATAAGGTAGGCTATCAGTGGAAGTCATTAGGTCTGCAAAACTACCAATAGGGTAGCCTATATATTGATACTTTCTTTTAGAATCATTAATGTTTACCTTTACACTGCTTCATGGTTAAAAGATCCTGGAATGCCAAAAATCCTAGTAACATCAAGACTAGGCCTAGTCTAGCCAAGCTCTTTTCAAGAAGCATTCCTTAAAAGTATTTTTCAAAGAAAAAAGCTTTGCTGAACTAGGTTCCGATTTCTGTTTTACCAGAACATACAAGAAAACAACACTTTCTAAGGCTATATGCTGATTTATTTATTTTTTGGTCATTTTCTGCTGTTTAACAGCACACGTTCTTTATTTTTGAAATTGGCCACGAACTTTCGTATTGGAATACATTATGTAAACAGGTGATCTTTCTCCTTAAAAAATGAATTATCTGTTTTTCACACTAATTTAAGACGTATATGGCTGTGTAAGTTTGCACTTGACCAATTTAATGAATTAGTTTTCATTTTAGGTGTCCTTGGTACTTTAATAATAATAATAATAATAAGCCAGTTTTGTTGGTCAAGAAAGTTTTGTAACAAAAGTTGTGTGTTTAGAATTGAAGAATGCATGCCGATGTTTGTTTCGTAGCTTTTGTGTAAGGATGTTGGCGGTTTTTTTTTAGGATTTTTATGTATCTTGCACCTCCAAATATTATGAAAAGCTTAAAACGATGTAAAAATTCTGATTGGATTTTTAGGATGTCAGGAAAGTAAGTGAATAAAGTTGAAAAAAAAGAAAGAAACGTGGTGTTACATCATATTATTTGAGCTTTAGAATAAAAAAAAAGAAGTTAAACTTTTTAAAGAATGTTCGTAATGCAGTGTTGTATACTACATCTAAAAATAAAATCTTTTATATTCGTAATCTTTGCGTAAAGATTTTCATTTCAATCGTTCCTTACGACATCTTTCCACCCCTTTCAGAGACGACAACTTCTTTTCATTTGCCCTTAGATGGTTGGCTGACAAGGTCAATTTTTGGCAATATGTCATCCTTCATCCAATGTATTAGTCATATCTTATTAATTGATTAATTGAACAAAGTTTTTGTTTTAGGTTGCTGCGGTATCTCTAACAGCCTATGCGGCTAGCGTCTTTGCACTTGTCGGCTCCGCTCTTCTTGTGGGACGTTTGCCATTGGCCACCAACACCTCTTCACCCTCAATCTGGCAATCATCCAACTTGAATCTGACGTCATCGTTTATTCCTTTCACAATTCCTACAACCGATATTGACTCCAACGAGCCTTTGCCTTTTGATTCAACTTTGCCCGATTCATTTGAAATGATGGGAAGAAATTTTCAAAGCCATCAAATGCGTAAAGTTCTTTCAGGATCGTTTCAGTTTTCGGATCTGTTTGGATTCTACCTGTTTAAGAAAAGTGCTATTGACCCATCACTCCTTAAATATAAAGAAATTGGAGATTTTGAAACTCGGAATTATTTAGCAGCAGTGAAAATTTAATTTCAGTTATTTTAAAATTTCTACTCTTAAACCACTTCTGAAGTCACTCTAAAAATAAATGAATAACGAGTCAAATTACAAAGTACTATCCTGGAACAAAATTAATTAGAAACTTAAAAGGAAGATGAGATTCAGTTTTATATGCTGAAAGGTAGGAAAATTTCAACTGGAAGCTTGAAGATGCTTCTTCTAAAAATATATCCGACGATACCTGTAATTTGGCTCATTAAACTAAGGGATATAAATTTCAGTTTTATTGCCCATAAAGAATTATCAGAGTATGGGTAACTTATAGAATGGAAAGTGGAGGTACTGTCAACGAAAAATTATCAACGTTATCTAGCGTTTTGGCGACACTTATCATTTTTTTCAAGCTTTGTGATAGTTTTTTTTCAGATCACACACTTATTTTTAATCTAATTTTACCCATTACTAATTAGATTTATTATTCTTCTTATTACACTGGAAACAATGCCAAATGTCGCCGAACGCTAGGTGGTGCTGATAGTTTTTTTTTTTCGTCGACAGTTGCGCCGGCTTCCACTCTTATACGTTACCTCTACTTTTTGTAATTACCTTTAAGTTGTGCGTTCTTTAAATATTTTTTTTTTATGGCCAGAGAAAGACTAAAGCTATCTTTTGTTGCTTGTGCAGTTTTTTTATGCTGCTTGTCAGTCGGAAAGAAATTCAGTTGTCTAGTGTATATTTGGCTCTCTGTTTCATTATATTAATCTCACCCATTAAATCAACAACACAACAGTGTCACTGAGATATTCACGGTATTATTGTGAGAAATTATGACATTGTTAAACTGTTTTACAAACGACATCTACGAAATTGAATATTTACGCACTGATTGGGAGCTGGATTAATGGGGTGTATAAATGGTATATACTTTATACAGGGTAGATCAAGATTATTAACTTAGAAAATTGGCATCAAAACTACAGTGGCAGAAAATGTTCGGTTTTTGAACAAATATTTGTTATTTTGCAATTCCATAAAACTAATAACAAGAAAATGAAAGTAAAATGGTCATCTGGATATTAAAAATTATAACACTCATTAAGCAAAAGAATATATTATTTATTTTAAATTTTGCTTAAAGTCTAAAGCCATTATTAAGTATCTCCGCTAGAAATTATTTACAATTAAGATTGGGAGCAGTATATTAAAGCATATAATATTATTAGGGAGCTGATAGCCCAGAAATACGTTTATTGAGTTACTGCTTTTACTATATTTACGACTATACAGACTGCAGGCCCTGAAGCATGAGAGGCCCGCTCTTAGTTTAGAAATGCAAAGTTTTAGTGGCGGTTTGATCCTCTATTGTGAGGGTTAATTCAACCTTTTAAAGTGCCAACTGAACTGAAATTGAACCATCAGTCTAATATCAACAATGGAAAATGTACCAATTTGTTAGCATTAGCTTATACTTGTTCAGACACAGGTTTAATTGAAAAACATAGCAGCATCGGTGATCTGCAATTCCTTGCAACAAGCATTCTATAAAATAAAGTTAAAAAATTAATCGCTAGCGTACAACTCTACGAAAACCAGGACCACCGAATTACCACATTTGTTCTGGCCGAAACTAGCTCGTTTTGGTTTCTAGTTCTTGACATAGGTGCTTGATTTGTTTGAATGTCGGGTTGCTGGATTTTAAAAAGTAAAACCGTTCGCAAACACATTATCACAATTTCATATTGCTTTGGAGAAGTGTTAACCCTACCATACCCAGTGCCTTTTCGGAGAGGTTATCCTGTCGGCCCAAAATAATCAGCAACAGTGGTTCTGTCTATTTTAATGGTCTATTTTGTTTGAAGGTACTCAGAAAGTCTCTCTTTTAGCAGGAAACCTAAATACTGTTGAGAAAAAAAAACCTGAAATCTTAAGGGTTAAACATACTCATTTTATCAAAAACTTTTCTAAAATTGAGTTTAATTTCGCTTCAATATTATCATTAGGACAATTTTTGGACTTCGATTCCTTTTCCGCTTCCAGACTTTTGTTCGATTCAGTTCATCCCGAACTGAACCAACAACTAAAAACCGACCTTGCACCAAGCATTTTAAGTTTTATTTTATGCATTTTGATAATAAGTCTTTGAAATGAAATTGGTAGAATGTTTTTAACTTCGTTTTAAGAGTGTGGTGGGTTAGATCCAGCAAATATATATAGTTTTAGGGCTGTAGTTTTGATCTTCCTGCTCTGGGATAATTGGTTATATTAGCATACAGTTTAATTGAATTACTGCTTTGCCTTTTAGTTAATGTTTTTGTAATCGTAAATGTGCCTTTTTAATTGTAGTTTTGTGATGATTATTTTTGCAATACAAGCTTATTAGGGTTTTGTCTTTCAATGTACTCTTTCGAGCTAGAATATTTTAACGTTCAGGTTGACTCATTTCGATTGGCTCCATCCAAATTATTCCGCTATGGTGGCGCTTTTTGCAACTCCATCATTTCCTATAGGTATCAATCGGCGTGGTTTATTGGTCAAAAGTAAAATATAGGGCGGACCAAAGCCAACCAATGTAATTTATTCTTGTTTAGCATGTAGGTTTGACAACTACGGCATACGGTGATTTTACTGCGATATATCGAGCCGACGGCTTTCTGATAATATTTTGAAGCGAGATGGAAAAAAGAAAGAAATAATGGCTAAGGAGTTTCTGGCACCTGGTATTATTTTCATGTTTACCTGGTATTATTTTCATGTTTAGCTGTAAATCTGAAAGGCTTGTTCTATAGTCAAATTACCAGTTTTTTCCCCTTCAAGGATGCTTGCGCAATATAATTGACTCGGGTTGGCTAGCCATCTTTAGGGTGATCGAAACACGTTACAAAAGGAAATAATTTCTATAATTTTACACTGCTTTTCCATTTACAAAAAAAGAGAGAAAAGACGGGTTTTATCTGAATTAAGCTTCTTCCACTGCTTTGTTGAAATTAAACCTGCTTTTTCTCTCTTTAATTTTTTACAAAAGACAGCATTTTTCTGCAATTCGAATATTGTTTTCTTTTGTAACATGAAAGACGTGATTCATATTTGTACCATAACAAAAGGATTTGAAATGTTTTTTTTAAAGCCAATAATTTCTAGGTTGTTTTCCCCGTCGGTTAGACTAGCTTTTTTTGAGGTGATATCTTTCTTGTTGAAAAAAAAAAAAAAAACATTTGTTGTAAAATAAAAGATTTCATTTATATTCGTACCAGACCGCCAGAACCTGAACATTTCCTTTAAAAAATATATAGATTTAGAAGTACAGACCTCAAACAATGTGGTAAAGAGAGGTTGACCGCAGACACTTCAGAGGCATATTTTCTTTTAAATTTCAGATCATTTTCGAAAAGGCAAAAATCACCTTTGTATCGTAAAAACTGGTTTACTTCGTAAGGAGCTAAGCATAGACGATATTGGACATTTTATGCCAGAGTCGCATCAAAGTCGCGCTTGTCGACAAAAAAACCAATTTTATGAATGACCAAAGCCGTATCCAATTGGGAGGAGTTGCCGGATTTTACCCCCCCCCCCCTCCCCGAAAATTTTGTCTTACTCGTAAAAACGTAACAAAAATATTATAAATTCATTTTTGAAGTTTTCTTGTAGCCCCCCTCCCCCCAAAAAAAAATCCCGCCCCCAAAAAACAATCTTGGATACGCCCTTGCGAATGATGTTTGGTTTTTCTTGATTTTAGTGTCAAACTCATATTTCAGAAGCATAAATCTAAGATGGCAAGACACTGGTTAGAAAAGATTGCAACACTCATTTGTTTCCAACTATTTTTGAAACTAATTAACAATTTACTCGTTGAGCTGCAACCCGGATAACCGCTTCCTTGCTTATGTAGGTCTGTGGTCCAAAATGATGTGGTTAAAGTATGATATAAAAGATACATTTTTTTTAGATCGAGCAACTTTATCTAAATTGCTAGGGTGACCTCTGGTCCGTCTATTTAGACGGACAATAGGATATACCTTTGAATATCCTAAGTATCTTAATATTTTCACTAAAATCTAATTCTGACTCAATCAGCTTTACTACACCTGATATTTCGATTGCTTCTCATGATGTCATAGAATTTGCATTAGCAGGAGTAGCTGGATATATTTGGGACTGGATTATGTTATGTTCAATATAAGTGCATGGCAATTGACCTTTCCTCTAAAATTTTCGGCTTCTAAAGGCTGTAAGATTCTCATCAGAGAGGTCTCAAAGATAATTCTTCGATGTATAGCTCGAGGTGATTAAGCCAACAGTTGCACGTACACCAAAACTATTTTGTTAATATATATCTGAATATATTACCTGTATCGGAATGTAAGACACAGCACAACGCTTTTCATTAGGTGCTAGAAGTTAGGATGAGCCTGGAATGCTTGGCTTAGTATGTATTTATGAAATATACCGGTTCCTTATGTATGTTACTAAGGCTAAGGCTACAACTATTAATCAATATTTCAATTACTGTGAGCTAGCGTTTGTTCTTTATTATAAAGTATAACATAAACCATTTTAAAAATGGGTTGTTCAAAGCCTCCATGGTGCAGTGGATAGTATGTTGGAATTTTACTCTGAACGTCGTAGGTTCAATACTTACCACGGGCTATTTTTGCCACATTTGTCAGTTTAAAGTCTAAACAAAACTTCTACTAATGACTACTACATGAAATCTTCTTGACTAACACCGTTTATGATGATCTATATCGATCCTTTATGTAAACCTAGAAAAGCGATTTTCCTAAAGATTCTTTTACTACCTTGACCTTTAGTTACTATATCTTGTGGTTTGTTCTTACTAGGTATCAGCTATCTCTACAGCCATGATATTGGTGAAACTTACATAATCCCTATTTATGATCAAATATACCGGTCCTTTGTGTAAAAACCCGGATCATTTAAGTATAACATAAACTATTTTAAAATTGGGTTTTTGAAAACCTGCGTGAACCAGTGGATAGCGTGTTGAAATTCTACTATGAAGGTCCATCAATTCCTGCCGGAGGAATTTTTACACATTTTTCGAATTTAAGTCTAAACAAAACTTCTGTTAACAACTAATACATGAGATCTTCTTGACTAACACTGTTGATTATCGATCCTTTATATCAACTATATCGATCCTTTATGTAACCTGCTTTCGATGTGGAATATCGTGGTTGCAGCCACTTTTTTGATTTTCAAACCAATATATTTGACTTGTTTTTCAAGCCAATGGACAGTTAGTTTCCCTAAAGGGATATTGGACAATGCGGTTCCAATAGTGTATTTTTTTTCGATCTGACTCTAGTTTTAGGAGTTATGTGATATTTTGTTTTTTACTATGGGATGTGATCGTCTCTTACTAGGTTGCCAGCTACAGCTGCAACCCGGATTATGTAATGCGTAGCGTAGTGAATGGTGCGTTGGAATTCTAGTGCGAAGGTCGATGGTTCAATTCCTGCCGCATGCAAATTTTAGCGCATTTGTCAATTTAAAGTCTAAACAAAACTTTTATTAAAAATTACTAGAGGGCTAGAGTTTGTTGTTTACTTTAGCTAGCTACCGCTGCCACCCGGATCTTATTATGGGATGAGATCGCCTCTTATTAAGTTGCAAGCTACCGCTGCAACCCGGATCCAGTTAGTATAGAACAGAGTCCGTTCTTTGTTATAACAAGGAATAGTTAGTTTCGTATATAGGGGTATTGGACAAGAATGTTCTAATAGTGTACTTCTTTTTTTTTTGATCCGGCTCTAGTTTTAGGAGTTACGGGCTTGTTTATTTTTTACGTGATTATCTTTTACTAGGTTGCAACTCGGATTAAGTTTTGGTTACTATGGGCTGCAGTTCGTCTTTTACTAGATTGCAGCTACAGCTGGCTGCAACCATGATACTATAACCACTCCACGCACCCATACACAAATCTCAGTTATTTTAGGTTGGAGCACGTTTTTTTATTGTGAATAATTTACAACCCTTACCCTGAGGGTTCTGGGGAGGGGGAGTTGTCATCATTAAAGGCCTATTTCTTTAACTCTCAACTACGTTGAACAAAATGGATATCTCAAAATTTTGATTGGATGTGTTTGAGGAAAAGGTGGGCGTGAGAGGGGGGTTAGTTGCCCTCCAATCACTTTCTACTATTCAAAAGGGCACTAGCCCTTTTAATTTCCAATTGAATTAGCCCTATTTGAAGTTTCTATGACAACTCTTTCTATAAAAACTTATATGCCCCAAGGGCATAAGTTACAATCCTTGCTCTGAGGGGTCTGGGGGGATTTTCATCCTAAAATACCTAATTTCCAAAACTTTCAACTGCATTGAACAGAATGGGTATATTAAAATTTTTATTGCATGTTTGGGGAAATGGTGGGTATGAAAGGAGGGCTAGTTACCCTCCAATCACTTTCGATTATTAAAAAGGGCATTAGCCCTTTCAATTTCAAATTGAATGAGCCCTGTTTGAAGTTTCTACGACAACGCTTTCTATAAGAACCTTATATGCCCCAAGGGCATAACTTACAACCCTTGCCCTGAGGGGTTTGTCATCCTCAAAGACATAGTTTCCAGAACTTTCAACTACGTTGAACAAAATGGCTGTCTCAAAATTATGATTCGATATGTTTGGGAAAATGGTGGGCGTGAGAGGGGGTTAGCTGCCCTCCAATTAATTTTGACTATTAAAAATGGCACTAGTCCTTTCAATTTCCATTCAAATGAGCCCTTTTTGAAGTTTCTACGACAACAATTTCTATAAAAACCTTATATGCCACCAGGGCATAACTTACAACCCTTGCACTGAGGGCTCTGAGGGGGTTATCATCCTCAAAGAGCTAATTTCCAAAACTTTCAACTGCATTGAACAAAATGGATACCTCAAAATTTTGATTGCATGTGTTGGGGGAAATGGTGGGCGTGAGAGGGGGTTTAGTTGCCCTGCAATCACTTTCAACTATTAAAAAGGGCACTAGCCATTTCAATTTCCAATTGAATGAGACCTTTTTGAAGTTTTTACGAAAACACTTTCTATAAAAACCTCATGTGCCCCAGGGCATAACTTACAACCCTCGCCCTGAGGGCTGTGGGGGGTTTATCATCCTCAATAACCTAATTTCCAGAACTTTCAACTACGTTCAACAAAATGGCTATCTCAAAAATTTGATTGGATCTGTTTTGGGAAAAGGTGGGCATGAGAGGGGGGTTAGTTGCCCTCCCATCACTTTCGACTATTAAAAAGGATACTAGCCCTTTTAGTTTCCAATTGAATGAGCCCTTTTTGAATTTTCTACGACAACGCTTTCAATAAAAACCTTATATGCCCCAAGGCATAAATGACAATCCTTGCCCTGAGGACTTTGGGGGGAGCGTCCTCCTCAAAGGCATAGTTTCTAGATCTTTCAACTATGTTGAACGAAATGGCTATTTCAAAATTTTGATTGGATGGGTTTGGGGAAGTGGTAAGTGTGGAAGGGGTGTTAGTTGCCTTCCAATCACTTTCGACTATTAAAATGGGCACAAGCCATTACAACTTCCAATCAAATGAGCCCTTTTCGAAGTTTTACGACAACTCCTTTGATACGAAGTGCCCTGGTCTAAGACCAACCAAAAAAATAATAAATAATACATTGTGCCAACATCGTTCTTTGCATAGGCAGCGCTATTGCGCTGCCTATGATAAATTTAGTTGTCTCTTGTAGCTTTAAGTATGTTAAAAGAAAGGTAAAAGGTATCTTAATAAAAGAGAAGGGGCAGTAAAATTCTTTTCGAAGATTTGTTTTTCTATTCTTATTTTTATCTAGATGGCCTTTTCTGAAGGCAACGAAACCTCTTTGGTATCTCTATAAGAATTTGAGTCAGTGTGTACATTGGGATAGTTGAGAAGGCAGTGTGTGGGAGGTTAGATCTAGTGGAGTTATGAAACTGAGGGAAAACGCAATTCATATTGGCGTTAGCAATTATAGATTAGGCCAAGGGTAAGGGATACTTTTTATAAATGGAAACGGTTGCTAATGTCGAAAGGTAAAATCATCAGCGTCATCTAACGTTCTGTGACTTTGTTTGATCCAAAACTGTTGCATAATTGTCTTTTAGGGTGTTTTATCTTTGGATGTAAAGAAAGCACAAGTATTTGCTCATCATGCCTACCAGCTTAAAGTCAACTAGGTAAAAAAAAAGGTAAAGACCGCGGCATTGGACTTCACAGTTCCTACCGGCGGTGCTGATCCCTATTTTATGGCCCTATTTTATGGCCAGGAAGTGCAATGGGGAGTGGGAGGTTAGCTATTCTGTGCTTTTGCACATATTTCCTGTTTACCTTTCCCAGATTTCTCCAGGTACCCATTTAGAACTGGGTCGAATCTGGCTTACTGAGTCACGCCACTGCCCCGTTCCAAACTAAATAACCAGTGACACCAGGAATTGAACCCCCCTCCTCGCGGACAAAGGATTTCAAATCTAGCATGCTAACCACTCTGCTAGGACGGCTAGCCTACTAGCCGTCTAGCTAGCCTTCTTAAAATTCTAAGATAGACCGAGCTGACATAGACCTAATTCGTGTTGACTAGATTTTAACATAAAATAATTCTTAAAAATAATGATTAATTTTATTTTAAGAGGATTTCAGCTTTAATTTTGTTGCATTTTAGATGAATCACAGAATCACTAGACACAGATCATAGCATTCAGGCGATTCTCAGTGAGGTGAATAGGTTGAAGGGTGCACTGATCTCCCACCAAAGCTAAATTTCCTACGGAATGAGCTATTGTCTAAGGGAAAGGACATGCGTGATTCCGGTTCGGTTCATCTTACGCGTATTAAACAAAAAGGGAGTAAATTATGGCTCGAGTGTAAAAAGTCTCCGTCTTCACAGTGGGTTAAGATTGAATAGTTACGGTGATTAATAATGATATTCGTTTGGTGATATTATTTTTATTACTTTATGTAATGTTTCTCTGTTCATAGGATTTATTATTTGCTTTCTTGTGAGGTTTTTTGTCCCTCTGTAGCTTATTATAAGTTTATTTTCTGTCTTTTTTGTGTTTTTAAATTTAAATTAAGTAATTGAGTACAATACTTTTTTCTGTATCCGCATTTCATCTTACAATAAATAAATTCCATTTCTTTCTCTTGTTTCTACCGAACTCCTTCTTCTCCAGTCAAGTCTTTCCTCTCTAAACTCCATGATTTTTGCATGAACCTCATTTTCAAAATAAAGATGTTATCCTTTATGGAGATTTCAATATTGACCTTCTATAAGCTTCAAATGAATCTTCTGTGGATTTATTGTCTTCTTGTTTTTCTGCATATCTGCTTCCTACTTGCCTGATGCCCACAAAAATTTCACATAGTTCTGCTTCTCTCATTGATAATATTTTTATATATTTACCAATTAAAGCAAATTTTGCTTTTTTAGGTGATATATCGGATCATTTCCTGCTGGTTTCAGATTTAGCTTTTACTTATAAAATACCGCACGTAAGTAAGGAACGTCAAGTACGGTTTATAAATAAAATAACATTAAAGCACCTGAATGAAAGCCTTGGTCTGTTGGATTGGCAGGATGTAATATCCACGGAGGATACAGATATGGTAGCTGATACTTTCCTAAGAAATTTCAATTGCTGCCTTGATTCTAGTTGCCCATTTGTTACGAAGAAAATTTGCAGCGAAAAATTTTCTATAAGGCCGTGGATAACGTCTGGAATTTTGATATCAGTTAAGAAAAAAATCAGTTATTTAAAAAGCAGTTAAAGAATCCAACTGATTATAATATTAAAAATTTTCAAATTTTCTAAAATAAATTAACCGCACTAATAGGATTGTCAAAACAAAGGTATTATAAAGAGTCTTTCGAAGAAGCTCTAAATTCTCCTCGCAAAACGTGGCCTTTAATTAAGTCTATTATAAAAAAAATTAAATAATTCTAAGTTTCCTGAAGTTATTAGTTTAGAAGATGGATCGACTACTAACAAATTGGAGAAAGTGGCTGATATTTTGAATACTTATTTCGCTAGTATAAGAGAGAAAATGGTTTCATCAGTAATGAACCAGTTTGATTCACGTACTAATAAACATTTCTCTTCATACCTTCCATCTCCTTAAAGTAATTCAATTTTTCTTGGACCTATTTCTCAGTCTGAAATAACAAATTAGTCTGTGATCTAAGTCCAGGCAATTCAGCGGGAATTGACGGGTCTGGTTCTATAATTGTTAAAGAAATATTTACTGCAGTAGTTTTACCATTACGGCATATAATTAATCTTTCATTTAAAACTGGAGTTTTCCCGTCTGCTTTTAAAGAAGCGATTTAAAGAAGCGAGCTATCATTGCTCTCATCCAATATATTCATAAATGCTTAGATAGAGGTGAAATGCCAGCAACAATATATTTAGATTTTAAAAAAGCATTCGATGCAATATCCCATTGTTTTCTTTTTCATAAATTGGATAATTGTGGTGTGCGCGGACCGGCTTTGCATCTAGTTAAATCTTATCTTCATAAGAGAAAGCAACGAATAGATGGAGGTAATTTCTTCTCTTCGCCTGTTCCTCAGTCCTCGATGGTTGGGGTACCTCAGGGCTCTGTCCTAGGTCCTCTGCTTTTTCTAATTTATATAAATGATCTTCACCGCGCTTTGGCAATCCCATGTTTCAGCAAACATTTTGCTGATGATACGGCAGTTTCAATTTAGTAATAATACGGCAGTTTCAGAAGTAGTAATATTATGATGCAAATATTGTCTTTTGGTTAGTTCAAAATCCCCCACAACAAGCCTTGTAAGTTTTAATTTTACACACGAAACTGTTCCTAAGATATTGCTGATATGTCCTTTTCACAACCTGCATACGAATGGCGGGTTGTCATCCGTACAGCAGAAATTTTCAGAAATATTATCTGAAAGTTTCATCTTCATACCCTTAGGTATAGTTATAATAATAGTCACAGCAGTAGTATTACAGCTCAACTAAATAGAATTAGCCATTGCTATGACATTGTTGATATGCCCTTTTGATAACCTGAATATTCATATACTTCTTGAAATTGTTATCTTAATGCTCTTAATCTTACAAGTAGTTGCGACAGAAGTAGTAATTGGAGCAATAGTAATAGTAGAACTAGTAAATGTTGCAGTGGTAGTCAGGGACGTCCCGAAGAGGGGTGGGTAGGGGTGCACCGCCCCACTCCCCCCAACTTTTTTGGCGTTCGGTAAAATTTTTGCTTAAGGTAAAAATTCGGCAGAAATTATGCAAAATTGGCCGAAATTTAGCAAAATTCTTGATTTCTGCAGAAAATTTGGCATAAATCAGGTAGCGATTTGGTAAAATTTACAATATCGCCCCCCCCCCCCAATAA
This sequence comes from Artemia sp. Kazakhstan ARC1039, assembly GCA_029168905.1. NCBI lineage: Eukaryota > Metazoa > Arthropoda > Branchiopoda > Anostraca > Artemiidae > Artemia > Artemia sp. Kazakhstan ARC1039. The sequence goes on from JAQQPU010002596.1 coordinate 54,588, forward strand.
ATAAGCCTCAGGACGCCCCTGGTGGTAGTAGTATTAGTCGTAGCGTGCATATATTGCCTTTTGGTCAACTGATCTTCGCCTTTAAGCATTCTTTGAGAGTTACAACTTCATACAAAATCAATTCTTAAGATATACTGTTTTGACAATCTAAATGCACATAGTGTCTTATGTTAGTTAAAATTTGCCATTAATATTCTTCAAATTTAACTTCATAGACTTAGCCTTAATAGTACTGTTATCACAGTAGTTTCGGTGGTAGTAGAAGTAGCTGCATTGTTAGTGTTGTATTAGAAGCAGTAGTATCAGCGGTAGTAGCATATGGATATTGCCTTTTGGTTACTTGAACATAGCTTTCATGAGGCCCAGAAAGTTTCACCTTGACACGGTAAGTCGTTCCAAAAATATTGTTTATATGATGTGGCCTTTTGACATCCTTTTGACGCCCTTTTCACCTTTTTACTCTAAGTCTTACAAGTTGTTGCTGTAGCAGTTGGAATAGTTTAGTAGCAGTGGTAGCATTAATAAAAGTAGCAGTTGTATTAGTGTTAGTAGTGACATGCATGTTCCATTTTGACAATCTGTATGCGCATAGTGCGTTTTGATTTATTTTAAATTTCCCCTAAATGTTCTGTCAAATTTTCACCTTCATACGTGTAGCCTTAATTGTACTATTATCATAGAAGTAGTTGTAGCAGTAGGAACAGTAGTAGCAGTAATAGGGTATTATTAGTAGTAAGAGTAGTTGCAGCAATATTAATACTTACTTTTACTTTCGGCGGGAACCAGACGATGATCCATCCTGCCCGGCACCAATGGACGATGGGATGACTGACGTAGTCCAACACGATCTGTCAGCAGCAGCCTCTTCTGCAATCTTCAGCCATTTTTTATCCCAAAGACGTCCGTGTCGTTGGAAGCCACCTCAAGGATCCAGGTCATTCTTGAATGTCTGCCAGAGATTCTTCATTAGGCCGCCTGGTCTCCGTTTCCAAGTTGAAAGGGGTCGCAGGTGAGGACATCGTGGGATATAGATCCAGCTGGTCGTTGTAGTGTGTGTCCCAAGAATTTCAGTCGTCGTTGTTTTATGATTACCGAGAGGGGGGCATTCTGGGCACAACGCCTTCGAACCTAAGCGTTTGAGATATGAAAAAATCGGCTGACCCGTAGTATGTGTCTCATGCAGCGATGGTCGAATACTTCTAGTGAACGTGTTTCTTCGGCCTTTAAAGGCCAAGTTTCACAAGCGTACAGCAATATCGATTGAACAGTTGCCTTGTAGACGTTCATCTTCGTTTTGATGCTAACTTCAAGTCTATTCCAAAGTGACTTCTTCATGCTTGTGAAGACACCTCATGCCTTTCCTAATCGAGATCTAACGTCAGCTTCTGCACCTCCATTCAGTGTTAGGATAGAACCAAGGTAGCAGAACTCTTCAACAGTCTCGATGGTTCTGCCCTCTAGTTGCCTATCTGGGTGGTTTAGGGCATTTGCTTTCATGATTTTTGTTTTAGACTTGCTGATCATGAGACCAGTTTTCCTTGATGTACAGGAGACATCGTTGACCATCTTTAGGAGCTCAGCAACGACGACAAAGCCTTTGTGGGTGCAAAGCGAATTCGTCATTATCCAGTATATTATGTAATTGAATAGAACTGGCGAAAGGGGGCACTCCTGTTTGATCCCTGAAACAACGTCAAATTCCGTTGTTTCGCCGTCGGCAGTTTGGACTCTTGTGACTGTAGACTCATAGGCTCCTTTGAGTATCTCGATCAGTTCTACTGGGACACCGTCTTCCACCATGATCTTCCAAAGCTCGGTCGTGATAAGAGAGTCGAAAGCGGCAACAAAGTCGATGAAGGCAATGAAAGCAGATAGTTGAAATCCCTCGCTCTGCTGTAGGATGAGGCGGAGGGTAAGAATATTTTCTTGGCAGCCCTTGCCAGGTCTAAAAGCTGCTTGTTCTGGTCTTGTCAACTTGTCTCGGGCGTCCTTGAAACGGTTAAGGACGATTATACAAAAGACCTTCATGGCGTAGTCTATTAGTGATATACCTCGTTAGTTTGAGCAGACTGCCTTGTCTCCCTTTTTATATACCGGTATAAGTACTGAGAGTTTCCAATCTTTTGAGAATTTCTTTGTCGTCCATACCTCAACTAGAAAGTCTTTCAGCTGACATAATATTGTGGGGGATAACTTATACATCTCTGCTGAGATGCCATCCTCTCCGGGGACTGTTATTTTTCATGTTTTTCAGTGCCCGCAGAACATCAACAAATGACGGTGGCTGTAGATCTATCTGGTAGGGCTCCTTCCGTACACTCTGGAAATCGGGTAGATCATACGGGGCTTTTGTGGGATTAAGAAGCTCGGAGAAATGTTACCCTTTTGACAACCCATGTACACACAACATGTTTTGATTTAGTTCAACACTGCCCTCAACATTCCGTGAAAGACTCATCTTAATGCCCTTCGTATTTTGGGGAAGTAGAAGTCAAACATGCATATCCTTTTCAATAACAGATACTGTATGTAAGCAATGAACAAATTGCCTAACTTGTATGAAATGAGAATCACCTGAACTTTTCTACGAACACCCATTCCATAAGAACCTTATATGCCCCACGGACAGGGGCGAATCTCCAGCATATTTATTGACGTGGCAAGAGGGGGTTCATATCCAAATAGTCAAGGGGCATGAGACATATAATATTTTTTTTCTCCTCATTATTGGAGGCAACCGCCCCCTTGCCCCTTCCCTAAACGACGCCCCTGCCCTAGAGCATAACTTAAAGTCCTTGCCTCAGGGCTCTGGGGGGTTTTATCAACCCCGGAGGCATTGTTATATATTCTTTGAACTATTTTAAACAAAATGGCAATCGCACAATTTCAATCAGATGCGTGTGGTAAAATGAACGGTAGTTGAGAACGGAAGGCTAGTTGACCTCCATCGCTTTTGTCTCTTAAAAGGGAACTAGAACTTCCAATTTCAACCAAATGAGCCACCTTTAAAATTTAAACAACCATCCCTTCAATAAGAACCTTAAATGCCCCATTGGCATAACTTACAACCATCGGCCCAAGGCTCTGGTGCTTTGTATCAACCCCAAAAGCCATGTTACGTGATCTTTGGAATATTTCGAATAAAATGACTGTCTAAAAATTTCTAAAAAATTTTCTAGTGCCCTTTTTAAGTTTCACAGTGATCACAGGGCAGATACCTCCCCCCCCCTCACACTTAGTATTTTCCCGAATGACATCTGGTAGAAATTCTGAGATAGCCATTTTATTCAAATATTCCAAATATTCTATTTAAAGGCTTTTGGGGTTGAAACAGACCCCCAAAACCTGGGGGCTAGGGTTGTAAGTTAGGCTCCGGGAGAATTTAAGGTTTTTATGGAAGGGATGGTTGTATAAACCATAGATAAGGCTCATTCAGTTGAAAATTGGAATCTCTAGTTCCCTTTTAAGAGTCAAAAGTGATGGAGGGTAACTAGCCCCCCCCCCCCTCTACTCCCTGACTACCCCTGATTTTACCAAACGAATCTGACTGAAATTGTGAGATATCCATTTTGCTCAAAATAGTCTAAAGAACATATAACAATGTCTCTAGGATTGACACCCCCCCCCCAGTGCCCTTGAGGTAGGGTTGTTAGTCATGCCCTGTGGTCATATAATGTTTTTATAGAATGGGTGGTCATAAAAACTTCAGATGTGGCTCATTTGATTTGAAATTGGAAGTTATAGTGCCCTTTTAAAGAGGCAAAAGTGATTTGAGAGCAACCAACCCCTAATACACGCCCATCATTTCCCCAAAGACATCTGATCAAAATTTGAAGATATCAATTTTGTTCATTGTAGTTGGAGGGTCTGTAAACCCCGTCCCCATAGCTCTCAGGGCAAGGGTCGTAAGTTGTGTCCTGGGGGCATTTAAGGTTCTTATAGAAAGGCTGGTCGTATATACTTCGGAGGGTACTCATTGGATTGGTAATCAGAATTTCTAGTGCCCTTTTTAAGAGTAAAAGTGATCAGGAGACAGCTATTCCCTCATGTTGTGTTTTCCTGAAATACATCCAATTTTAATTTTGAGACAGTCATTTTATTCAAAGTAGACCAAAGATCATATAACAAGGCTTTTGGGGCTGATAAAAATTACCAGAGCCTGGGAGCGAGGGCTGTTAGTTATGCCCTGGGGGTATTTACGGTTTTATGGAGGGGTTGGTTGTTTAACTTTAGAGGAGGCTCATTTCGTTAAAAATTAAAAGTCCTTGTTCTCTTCTAAGAGTCGCATCTCATTGAAATTTTGAGAGAGTGATTTTGCTCAAAATAGTCCACAAACACATAACAATGCCTCAAGGGTTGAGTGAAACCCCTAGTGCCCTGGTTGCATATAAGGTTTTTATGGAATGTGCGGTCGCGTAAACTTCAGATGGGCCCATTTGATTTAAAATTGGAAGTTATAGTGCCCTTTTTAAGAGTCAAAAGTGATTTAAGAGCATCCAACCCTCCCCACCCATCATTCCCTCAAAAACCTCTAATCATAGCTTGGAGATAGCAATTTTATTCATCGTAGTTGAAGGGTCCAGAAAATATATCTGTGAGGAAGAACCCCCCCCCCCCACAACACACATCTCTCAGGGCAAGGAATTTAGGTTATGTCCTGGGGGCATATAAGGTTTTTATAGAAAGGGTGTTCGTATATGCTTTGGAGGGGACTCATTTGACTGGTAATAGGAAGTTCTAGTGTCATTTTTGAAGAGTCAAAGTGACGAGAGCGCAGCTATCTTATGCCTCACCCCCCCCAGACACACACACGTGTTTTCCTGATATGCATCCAATAGAAATTTTTAGACAGTCATTTTAGAATCATGCAGTACACAAACTCTTTCTGTTCATAACTAAACGGCAAT
>JAQQPU010002597.1:27183-66232 GCA_029168905.1 Artemia sp. Kazakhstan ARC1039
AAAAAAAAAAAAAAAAAAAAAAAAAAAAAAAAAAAAAAAAAAAAAAACTGAACGTTGATTTCAAGGTGTTGCTCATCCAGGTTTTTGGAAGGAAATCTCTATTTGTACTTACAAGTGAAAGTAATTCAGGAAAATGATAGAAGAACATTTACATTTGTTTTCTTTTAATAAACAGGCAAACTAAAAGTAAGCTTTCAACATTTTGGTTATAATAGATGTCGAATTCTGTTTCATCAGCCGGATTCCAGGTCGCTCGACGAAAATGAAAAAAAAAGTCCTATTGGCGAACGTTTATTCACCTCTGCCTTTGTTTAAAGTTTTTTTCTTAACTGCACTAGTAAGAATGTACAATTGATAACATGTATAAGAAAGGTATTTAAAAAATTGTTTTCTTAGAATTTTCTAGGAATGGTTCAGGAAACTTTGTTTTCAATCGGGCATGCATCCAACGTTTAGATGGCAATGGCGCTTAATCTTTCTAACTGAACAGAATTTACACTCTTCTGTCAGAACTTATCTAAACAATTTAATAGATACTAATTAGACAGATAACCTTCTGTGTTCATTTTCACAACTAACGATTACTAAATGAAAGAGCGTTAATATCATCTCACCTCAGGTTTTATAAAAACAAGACCTCTATCCTACCAAAAGTAAAAAAAAATTACTCTTAGCTCCTCCCTAACAAAAGTGGCCAATCTTGAAGACCCAAGCAGAAAATTAACAACACAAATAAAAACTACACACACACACATAGTTCCCCAAAATCTACTGATATGCAGTCATTCATTACTGTCAAATGATTATAACTGATTACAAATTTGTAATATTTATTTGGCTTAAAGTCAAATAGCTCCAAAAATAACATAAGCGTTCCATCGGTATCATCTGGAAATTTGGAAACCGACATATAATACAATCATCTTCGAAATTCTCTAAACAATATCAAGCTGAATTGGCAATGTCACAACTGAACAAAAGAAATCTATTCACAACAGATTAACTCAATGAACAATGGCAGAATCTTAATTTACATCCGTAGTTACCTTCTCTTTGGAAAAAAGGTAGAAGGCAGTTATTTTAGAATTTGTAGTCAGCGGGAGATCATAATCACCCATAAAGCTGAACAACTGGTGAAATGGGTCAAAACAAAAATTTCTCCGTTTTTCCCGAAAAAAATCCTAATTCTTGAAAAAACAATTTTCTCTTCTAATGACTCCCCGCAATAACAATATCCTGAGCGGTAGCTCACCAATTTGGCACGAAGAAATAAAAAGATACAGCAATACAAACGTAGAATTGTTGATACATCCATTATTATCCGGAAGCTACAACGATAGGATACCTAGCGAAGCATCTAGGTTTTGCTAAATTACAAATAAGACCCTAAATACTTAATACAATCCTGCTATGGCAAACGCAAGCCTCTTAAGGTGGGCTCAAAAGAGTGCGATAGGAGGCGCAAACCCAAAGAGAAGGGGAAACTCAAGTTCGTTTCTGAAGGGAAAATAACAGCTACTACCGTCTAACACTACCCAGTAAAATCATGGTCAATCAAAATACGAATATTAGTTGTATTTTTAAAACCCTTTTTTTGGGTTTGCTTCACATTGGGTTAAAGATAAAGGGTCTATTTCTGCCAGCAAGTCACAATATGTATGTTTGTGGAAATTTTATAACAAGCCTATATTCTGTACACTAAAGCATCAGAAATTGTTTGAAAATAAAGAATATGCTTATTTTCAGAAAATTTCGGGTTGGATCCGAATACACTGGAGCGTTCAACTGAAATCCAGAATCTATTATATGAAAACTGAGCTTGATTCCTATTAAACACAAGTTTTCTCTTTTATCAATTTGTTATAGTCATTGTACAAGCCATAATTTTGACTAAAATAACTATATAGAAATTTGTAGCAAAATGCAGCAAAGTTGTACATTTTATAGCTTTTCAAATTAACTAAATATGACAGCCAATGACAAGGTCTTAGACTAATAACTATAATAAAACAGTGGGACATGAGCTCAGGTTTGTTAATCTTAAGCGGGATATTTATTCTTTAAACAACCCCGTGAGTTCAAAGTTTTACTGAGATTTCTGGTGAACTCCAAAAAAAGGAAAGGTTAGCTTGTGATCCTTATGAGAAAGGCTTTATCATTGTAGTCCTATAATTGTGTTTATGATTTGCGGAAGGATCACGTAAACAGGAAACATTTACATTTTTATCAAGGAAAAGTTACCCAGTGAGCAGATTTCTGTGGGAACCATAGTCTGTTACCTGTCTCCCCGAATCCAAAGCTGACTACTATATTAGATAAAACAAAAGTTTACAAGTTTCTACAAGGTTTTGTATGCCTACAAATTTGAGAAAACTACAATATGAAATCCAAAAGAAGACGAAAAAGATATTTCAACTATTAGGAAAATTAATAGGCAACAAAACACAATGGGGAAGCTTGACGAAAAAATTTAAACAAAAACTTTGTCACAAGCGTGACTACTATAAAGAGTCACTACTTTGACTACTATGAGCAGTCACGAGACTAATTTTAGCAAAAAAGTTCATAATTTTTGGGAAAAGGAGAATAAACTCCTTCAAAATTAGGCTTTAGATACAACCGCATCAAAATTTATGAAATGAACTGGAATGGCTTGATTCATACCTCCTTAAAGAAAAAAAGCTAAAACAAAACCCTATCCACAAAAGCTTTAATTATTTAGTATTTCCCAGGCTTCTTCATCTAATTCTTCTTTAGTTCTGCCCTTAGGAACTGGTTTTGCAGGCTCTGCTTTCCAGTCCAAAAATCCATCTTTCGTGGGCACTGACGTACTTTTCTTCAAATGTCCATTAATTGATAGGGTCTCAGTATGTGTTGTAGCATAGGAATCCCATTCTAAGCCGCCAGAGCCTCCAACTACAGACCTACAATTGAAAATACCGTTGTACGTAAAATTTCATTAAAATTAATTTCATACGTAAGTCAGAACAAGAAAGGATAACAAAAAAAAAAAAAAAATGTGAAAACAGTGAATAACGCACGGAATACAACCTAATTGGATATTTCGGCTATAGATGCAACAGCCGTCATCAGCGAAATACAATGTAGAACAAACAAAAAGAAAACAAACTTACTCAAAAATCTCATCGATAAAATAAGTATTTATATATAATTGATAAATTAAACGAAAACTTACCAAGTTTGAAGTTTGATTGTAATTCTACTCCAAAGAAGGAGCGCCAGCGTAGCTGAGAGTTCAACTGAGATAGACCTTCGCAATCGCCTCGATTGACCAAAACAAACCCAGTATTTTAAAGTCATTATAATATGCGGTGGTTAAGCTCATGATGAAACGCTGAGAGTTCAACGGGAAGGGAAATTGGGAGGGCAGTTGAACTCTCAGCTACGCTGGCGCTCCTTCTTTGGAGTAGAATTACAATCAAACTTCAAACTTGGTAAGTTTTCGTTTAATTTATCAATTCTACTCCAAAAGGAGCGCCTTAGCTCCGCCTTCGAGTTCAACTGAGATTTTAAAGTTCAGCATGAGCTATACCAACACTAATGATGAATAATAGCCCTATTCATTAAAAGAGGCTGTTGTACAAAAATTCATTTATAGGAAGATATTTCAAATATAACAAATTACAATGAATATATTCAAAAGACAGATAACTGCTGACCACTTTCAATTGGTTTATTATAAAACCTTGCAAACATTTTGGCATTTGTCCAGCCTACATATTTTATGATTTGATCTACATCAATTCCTCTTGCTTTAAGGTGGGACGTTGAGGCAGACCGTGTGCTATGAGCACCATAAACACTGATATCTATACCTGCAAGAAATAAAACTTCTTTTATCCATCTAGAAATAGATGACTTGGACGCAGCAGTATGAGGCTTACGATATGTAAGAAAAAGTGCGTCGTTTCTATTTGGATATGATGTCATTCTAATATACCTAGCTAGGTGCGTCGCCGGACACAGGGACGACTCTTGAAAAGGTCGAAATTTAACTACTGATTTGTGGTTGCCCGGTTTCGATGTTTTTAACAATACATTGATTTGAAAATCAAAACTTCCATCGTCATTATGTATCATATTACTAAGTGATAAACTGGCCAAAAACTGAACTCTTTCACAAGCTGATAAAATCAATAAAACTGCTAATTTTTGTGTTAGTGTCTTTAATTGAAGATTTTCGATATCCCAAGCTGGCAGTCTAAAGAGATCGAATACACATTTTACATCCCAAATACTTGAAATCTTGGGTAGACTAGGCCTTCTATTAAAGACACCTCTCATAAACTTCTTGGTGATGTGATTACTGCCTAACTGAAGGCTTGGTAGAATTGCCGATAAAGCACTCCTCGCAGTATTAATAGCACTGTATCCAACACCTGAGTGAAAAAGTTCCGTAAGAAATGTCAAAGTTTCCGGTAGAGTTGCCTCCAAGGCCTGGATTGTGTTTCTTCCACAAAACTCGATCCATTTTTCAATGTAAACTTTGTACTGGCGCTTAGTTGAATCCCGCCACCCATCCATGATAATATCGACTGTGGAGGGAGAATATCCTTGGTGGTGAAGCCCTTGCCGGAGACGACGCAAGCCGCTAGGTGTAACGTATTGGACAATGGATGGTGCAAGGTCGGTTTCTGTGGGAGAGACAAAGTAAAATTATCATTTGGTAGAAATATTGGACTTCCTATTAAAAGCTTTAATAGTAAGGGATACCATACTTGTGTGGTCCAATTCGGAAAGATCAAAATACCAGTGGCCTGATCTGTTTCCACCTTCTGAAGGGTCCTCAGAAGTAAACTGAATGGGGGGAATGCATAAAAGAAATAATGTTTCCAATTCATTGCAAATGCATCTACGAAAAAACATTCTGGATCTGGTTTCCAAGAAACAAATGGTTTAATCTGAAAATTTAATCTAGTCGCAAACAAATCAATATCTATTGACTGACATACCAAAAAATTCAAAATAGTAAATATTTCAGAATCCAATTTCCATTCCTTTTCATTATCAAATTTTCGTGATGCCTTATCCGCAATATTAGCAACCCCAGGCACATGTTCTGCAGATATCCATCCTTTGCCCTGCAGTACTACCTGCCAGACCTTATTTGCGAAATAATTACAAAATTTAGATTTTGATCCTCCCATTTTATTTATATAAGCTACTGTGGTTATATTGTCAGAACGCAGCCGAACATGCATGCCTTTAATATCATGGACAAAACATTTTAATCCCAGATAAACAGCCTTCGTTTCTAAGACATTGATATCAAATCTCTTCTCTTCTGAGGACCATTCACCTGTGGCCGTTTTCATGGAATATTCATCCACGAGTGCCCAACCTAGTTTCGACGCATCACTACACAAATATTTGTCAATTGATCTAGACTCAATTGCTTTAGAAGCATGATTGGCAATATCCAACCACCATTGTAGTTCCGAATTTACATCGGATGTTAAAATTATCCTTGCCGCAAAATTACCCTTCGCGTACCTTAATGCTTGAGTTTTCAACGATTCCGCTTTTCGGTAATATAAGGGCCCTAATTCTACTGCTGGAAATGTTGAAACAAGAACGCCAAGAGTTTCAGCCAATTCTTGAATCGTAGTCAATTTTTGACTAAGAATTTTTGAAACCAAATGTATAACTTTTTTAATTTTTCTTTCCGGCAGGAAAATACGCATTGATCGCGAATCTAACAAAAAGCCCAGAAATTCTATTTGTTGGCTTGGAATGAGAACTGACTTTCCCGGGTGGATCACAAACCCCAGTTCTGACAGTAATTTCGCTGTTTCATAGACATTATTTTGACACTCTAAATATGACCTTCCCAGAAGGAGAGAGTCGTCTAAATACATAACTGACAAATACCCTTTTCTTCTAAGAAGAGAGATAACAGGTTTCATAAGTTTCGTAAGAACCCTCGGGGCCGGTGATAAGCCATTTGGCATTGAAGTAAACGAATAACAAAGGTCAACTTCAAAACAAAGCCACATTTGATCTTCAAAATCAACAGGGCATGAATAATAAAAATCGACTAGGTCAATAGAAGCCATATAACAATTTTTTGTCATCAAAAGAACCGCAGAATGAACACTTTCCATTTTAAAATGGTAATATTTAAGGTTTTCATTTAAATTTTTAAGGTTAAGAATAAACCGGGTAGACCCATCTTTCTTTGGGACTGTAAAAACGGGAGAAATACAACGTATTTCCTTTATTCTGAAGTCGGGTACTTTAACAATAACACCCTTATGCAATAAAATATCAACTTCCTTTCTTATAGCCTCTATTTCTTCAAACGTAAAACTTTTGTTTTTTGTTTTCAAAGCTTTTAGTGGTGTTTTCTCAAATTCAATCTTATAGCCTGAGGCCACAATATTCAAAATATTCAAATCACTGGTTATTGACTGCCATTTTGAGATGTACTTACTAATTCTCCCAGCTTTAAAGTTATCAGCCAAATATTGTGACTGCCTATTGAAATTAACAACAAAATCATAAAAATCAAGGTCGGGGTATGATAAATAGTACATACCAGCTATTTGCGATCCCTTTTCTGGAAATTCTGAAATTTCTGGAATTTGGACCTCTCTTGACGGTCCTGGCCCTGCTTTCTGCGATAATTTGGACGGGGGGCCTCGTTCTGCCATCGGCGATAACGGTAGGCCCCCCCCTTGCACGTTTTTTGGTTTTCCAAAGGATTTTTTCAAATCCGCCACGGATTTAGCTTTAGACGTTGTTTTGGCAATATCTTTGCCAAAAAGATACTCCGTGACTTTGACTTCAGGGGCACATAAAGCTGATGCTACAGTGGGATCTGGGCTCAATTCAAATTTCATCGCATGACGTCTTTTTAAACTTAGATCGTAATTGGTGAGGCCAAGCATGTGAACTGCATCTGTAAGGTTTTTGACAACTTTTTCTTTAATATGCTCATTTTCTATCTCAAGAATCGCATTTGCTGCCTCTAAAACACAAAATGTTGAGTGAGCAATTGTCCGCTGCACTTGAAGGGCCTTAGCATCCCTCTGTTTAGCCTGTGATGAGAGAATAGCCCAAATTTCACTATTCACCTTTGGAGGAACAATTTTTTCGGTATTCGCAGGCCTAGGGTGGTGCTCAAATAACTCTTTTAGCTTCACTATTTCCAAAGGCTCAGAAAAAGCTCTATTTGCAACTTTGGCAAGTTTCTTATGAATCTTGGGACCCTCTTTGGTACCAGAACGTTCTTCAGAAATCTTTTTGAATAGAGCGTCATTTGACGTATTTTCTTTTAATCTTTTACCTTTGTGTTTTTCCGGAGAAGCCTTCCGCTTTGTGTCATGAATTTTTGTGGGGCTCCGAGAGCAAGATTTTTCGTTCCTAGAACTAATTTCAGGGCTCCGAGAGCCATACCGAGCACGAGTTTGAAACTCTGGGCTCCGAGAGCCATTTGTTTGATCGCTATCACTCTCACTTGAGAGTATTCTGCGACGCGAATGAGCTTTATATTGCCTGCCACGCCTCTCACGATCATAATCTTCCTCGACTAAATTGTCCAACAATCCAATCACTAACTCACTATCACTCATTATTTAATTTGGTCTGAATCAAAGCGAATGCTAACGTCAACTGGGTTTGTTTTGGTCAATCGAGGCGATTGCGAAGGTCTATCTCAGTTGAACTCGAAGGCGGAGCTAAGGCGCTCCTTTTGGAGTAGAATTACACGGAAAGTTTAGCATAAAAATGAAAAAGGTAAAAAAAAGATCTTCCGAAGTATGAGCTTCTAAAGTTGAATACCCACTGTTAAAAATATTCTCATTGGCCTGTTTTGGGACTTGTTATAACTAACAATGGTTTAAACTCTACAGTTTAAAACAAAAGATCACTATAATACAACTTACCCCTCCCAATTATTGAGTTGGCTTTATCTTAATAATACTGATATCTCTTGATTTTTTAATAAATAGCATTTATTGACGGGTAAACATATACTCAATCCAATTCAAAATGACCTGTTTATACTGGTTCTAATAAAGCAAAATGCCACATTCAAAATACTTCATAATATTGTAATCTTAACTGCTTAAGCACAGATAACATCTACATCCGTTTAGGCAGGTCAGAATTCTATTTGGAAACTTTACGTTAACATAATATTTATCTTTAATAAAATACAATGCAATACTCAAGCTATTTCATAATTATGAAACCTCAACTATTTGGGAAAAGTTAAGATTCACATGAGTTTATGTGGGACAGCTTGTGAATTTGCACGATGGACTTTATGCAGGTCATAACTTCACTGAAAATTTCGCTAGAATATAATAATTTGTGTAGAAAGCTCTTAAAATAAAACAAAGAAAATCTAATATTTAGAAACTTATTTTGATTTGATTTTCGTTTACTAAGTCAAAATTGGCTATTAAACGTAATAATAAAATAAAAAATAATTTCATTGACGCAACTGGCAAAATAATTAATAATTATAAAAACGAGAAGTACTAAAAACAAATGTAAAAGGCTAAAATCTTTGTTTTAGAAAAACAATATCTTGTTTCATTTTGCTATCGAAATGATTTATGATAATCGGCAAAAAAGAACAAAAATATCTTGCTATTGAAGTATAAATGTAACCCGAAAAAAAGAGAAATTAAATAAACAACAATAGCAAACAAACATACAATAGATACTAATGTAAATGAATAAATAAACCTTAAAACGAGGGAAGGCAGTATTCATAAATTTCTCATTTTATAATTTCAGTGTTTCTGGTGTGTGAACTTTCCATTTTTCTTTCTTGATACATTCAATAAACTTGTTTAATTAACGGTTGTTAACTGCACGGGAATTCCCCCCCCCCCCCTTCAAAGGGGTTTCTTTTAGTGATATGATGATACACGGGGAAGTACAATACTTGCCTGTAAACCAGGACCGTATCATTCTCAGAGTTTAAGACAATGAAAATATATATAAATAGTATTTTAATATATTTGCCCTACAGTTGGCATTAACATTTTTTTTTTGCCACCAATTGTTTTAGAAAGGCAATTTTACGCAAATTGGCAGTTACAGGTCTTAGCATTAAAACACTTTTTTGAGTCTTGCTTTTCTGTGTGATCATAAAGACACTCCTTAAGCAATAGTATTATTACCATAAAAAAACCAAAAAAAAAAAAAAAAAAAAAGTCTGCAGTGCGGTAATAAATATATTTCTTTTTAATTTCTAAAAATGTCACTTCTAAAATATACAAAAAGGTTCTTTTCACTTGAGTAGAATCATCAGCTAATTGGTGCATTAAAACCATTTTTCTTCTCATCCATGCTCACAATCCTCCAGGAAAAATTTCTTAGGGTTTGCTTCTACCTCCACGACAAAATAGTTTTTATGGGCGCGCAGGAACACATATAGTCATGACTTTATATTCACGTTACGTATTCCCCTGCTCCAACCCGACTAAATATGACGTAGATAATTTCGAGACCACACTGCCTTTCCATGACGATAAAATAAACGTTCAAAATAGGGATAAAATCCTTTTTAATAGACAGTGTATAGAAATTCACAAAAAATACCAGACATTTCGGTCACATATACAGTGACCGTCATAAGTAGTAAAAGTTTTACTACTTATGACGGTCACTGTATATGTGACCGAAATATCTGGTATTTTTTGTGAATTTCTATACACTGTCTATTAAAAGGGATTTTATCCTTATTTTGAACTTTTATTTTATCCAACCCCACTGCCTAGCGCAGTATTCGGAGTAGTTTTATGTTATGCCAGAACATTGTATTAACTATTGGGGATAATCCTATTCCAAGATTTTCCTGAAGGTTTAAGCTACCAGGGTTTTGGCCCATAGCTATAGCATATAATTTATTTCACTTACAAATAGGGAAGCCTACCAATAAACTTCCCTATTACTACAACATATAATTTTACACTTACAAAACGTAGCTGATTACAGAACATATGCTTGTACTGAACTAGGCTTTCCCGATTCTGTTGGTTTGTTTTATTTTTATACACTATTTCTTATGAAAAGTTTTTACATAATGCGAAATAACATCCATTAAAAACGAGCAAGATTTTATATGCAGCCTAGGACTCAATTTTGTCCCATTAAGGGGGGGGGGGGGAGGGCTGAAATGCAATTGTCATAGTAACGACCATTACATTTGGAACAGGGAATTGGATGGCACTACTTAATTTGTTATTATATTGTACTCTTTTGTTTTGCTATTATAGACTGTTAACTTCTGAGTTACCTTCTCAGCAGGGGCCTCCCCCAGCCCACTCCACGCGTCCCCAGGTGGCAGATAGGGGAAATTCCTACAGATATGTAGGATACCTCCATGGAGATGGGGGGCGTGAACCAAGGGTGGACCCAGTTTCTGGGGGTCTTGAAATATAACTGGAACACCCTCACCCGAGGGACATAAATACAGGTGGAAGAGGACGATGGCCTCTCTGATACGCACCTGGCAGGGCCCACCGGCCTGTCGACACGTCCCGCCAGTCACAATCCACTTCCCCAGCAAAGGGTAAATTGTTGGTGATGGAGGATGCCATATGGGCACATTACCCGTAGGAGATACAGTCGGCCACTGCTAGGGACAGAGAGGAGTGGCTTACCGTTGTCCTGACGTCAACCAAGAAACCCCTTTTTTCACTTTTATGATGATTATGAGCAAACAAATGAATATGAGAACCAGTGCTACCGCGTCCGGGGAGACCGACGATGCTAACGCGTCCGAGCAAGCCGACGATGCTACCGCGTCCGGGGCAACCGATGATACGACGACCGCAAATCACGCGAATACCTCCACTCTGACAACTCCACCCTTGGAGGCCATTTTATCACCTAAATCGACTTTATCAATTGGTACCCTCAACATCAGAACACTTGCAAAACAAGGAAAAAAAAGGTACTCCTCCTGAGAGAGATAAACCGTTACAACTGGGACGTAGTCAGCCTATCCGAAACCCACCTTCCAGTCACCAGTGAAGAAAAACTTGGCGACGCTACTCTTATACAGTCAGGACACACTGATGGGAAACACCTGCAGGGATTTGGCTTCCTATTCTCCAGTAAGGCTATGAGATCATTAATCGCAGCAACACCCATCTCTGAACGCCTGATCATGATCCACCTGAAAGGCTCACCAGTGAATCTCACAATCATCCAAGTATATGCACCCGACTCTAGCAGAGATGACAAAGAATCTGAAAATTTCCTATATTCAACTTCAGTGTCTAGTGGACTCCGTGCCAAAAAAAGATATAGCTTTTGTCATCGGGGACTTCAACGCCATTGTCGTTGACGACCCATCTGACAACGAGGACGTGATGGATAAATTTGGCCATGGCCAGCTGAACAAAAGAGGTGAGCGCCTAATCGAATTTTGCCGAGATAGTGATCTTGTTATCACTAACACATTCTTCAAACACAGAGCCCGACGTAAAATAACCTGGACCTCCCCAGATGGAAGGACTCGGAATCTAATATATTACATCCTCGTATATAGACGCTGGAAATCTTCCACCACAAACACAGTCACTTTGGCTGGCGGCGACTTCAATAGCGACCACTCGCTTTTTATGACTTCATTTAAACTACGTCTAAAAGCGGCAGCGAAACTCTCCAAAAAGCCCCCCCAGATTCGGAGTAGACCTCTTAAAAGAAGACTATCCGACAAAAATACACCGATACTCTTTCCGAAAGAATTTATAAACTCCTCTCTACGTCCCCGCTAACTCTATCAAAGGATGACATCGATAATCTTGTGAAGAGTAGCTCGCAGGTTATATGCGATGTCACCCAGTCGACCCTGGGAGACCAAAAGGCGGACGAAAAACCTTGGATCACGGATGAGATAATTTCGCTATGCGAAGAAAAACGCAACCACACTAACAAACTAGATAAAGTCGGGATAGGTGCAAACGATGGGAAAGTGTGGTAGAGAATGCCACTCGCCGTACTCGCCGCTCCTACATAAGGGAACAATGTGAGCGATGCGAAATTGCATTCAAGAAAGACTTTCTATATCTAATGAACACGTCTCTGCGATTGCGCAGATTGGATAAAGGCTCATTAGAGGACTACTAGGAACATAAAGTTTGTATTATTAAATTCCAGTATACCTACATTGTGCTACTGGAAATGGCGGTATATTTCCTAAGCTAGGAATCGAGTAATTTGATTTTCTTACATAAAGAATAACAAATAAACATAAAATTTTCAAATAGCATTAAAAGCCCGGGATTCACACATTTTAGCAGTATTCTATAGAAAGAAATGTTCAAGGAATATAGCAGATGCAAAGTACTCGTTAATAGAAACAGATTTGAAGAAGCTGTGTAGAAAAAGAATGCAAGTGTATCTCACTCACCCTTGATTTGGTGTCCATGCAATATTTTCACTCGCATCATCATCTAATTGCTGATAGTTTTCACTCCTAGAGTAAAATTAAAGTTTTGTCAGTATTTTAAACAGCATAGATAGTTACTACTAATGCAACGATTAATCGGATTGTTTTCAAACAATCGGAATCATATCGAGATTCGAGTGAATTTTTCCAATTCTTCAAATGATTCCACTGTGTAATTCAGCTTTTCGTAAAAAAGAGTGTAACTCATTTTTTTCTTCAAATATACTTGACCTCTCTGAGACTGGACATCAAATTTGTTTGCAACGACACGCAGCCAGTAGAACTGCTTGATCAGCCGCTTTATGAAACAGGTTAATTGAATAATAACAGAATAATTGTTAATGCTTGACAATATTTGCTTTTTGTCAGTTAGGTATTAGTTATATGTATTAATTATGAAAGTTAAGTTGCAACAGTGACATCTAGTGTTTAGCATATTATTATTTTTTGCTGGATTTTTTGTTATGGTTTTTTTCTTTCTTTTTTTTTGTAATATATCCTAATGACAATTTTAATTTGTTTTCATATAAATATAAAAATAGTGAACTGCGACCATGCATCTACGCAGGACTGTATCTCACGAGGTAACACAGCTTCTAAAATAGGTAAATTACACTGAAAATCTAAGATACGGGATAGAAAATTGCAGAGATTCCATAATTCTGTGGAACACTTACTAAAAATGGCTAAACTGTAAGAATTATTGATTGGAAACACCAAAAAATATACCTTCTGAAATGCAAAATGGGGAAGTTTGAGCTACAAAGTAGAACTAAACATAGATACCGCCTGATTAGCTGTGAGGTATTTCAAAACTATGTGAAATTTTCAATATGACACTGGTTAGAAAAGGTGGAAATTGAACGATCAGCAATTGGACGTTTGTATTCCAATAAAGGCCATCTCAGAATGTAGATTACCTGCCAAACATAGATTAGTATTAGTCCCCTTCACTTTAATAGCATCTTCCCCCCCCCCAAAAAAAAAATAAATAAAAAAAAAATAAAAAAATGCCACCTCCCCTACAAAAATCCTTGACTTCTGCCTCAGAATTCAAGAAGTCAACGTTTAAATATTGTTCGTGCAAATCCCAGGAATACAAGTTGTTAATACATACGATCTTGTCCAACAACGGAGTTTTTATTAGACTTTTTCAGAATTGGACAGAAGAGTAAAAATATGGTTTTGAAGCTATCCAGTCTTCTAAGAGTTTCTTTTCAATGTTTGAAAAAGGAAAAATCTTAGAAAACCTCAAATATAAGAGGTTTTAGAGGTGTCCCCCTAGTCTACTTTATCTCTTATGAACACGCCTCTGCGAATGCACAGATAGGATAAAGGCTCATTAGAGGACTACTAGGAACATAAGATTAAGATATAAGATGCCTTCTAAAATGCAAAATGGGGAAGCTTGTCTAAAAAGTAGAACTAAAAATAGGTGCCGCCTGATTAGCTGTGAGGTATTTCAAAACAATATGAAATTTCCAATATGACATTGGTAAGAAAAGGTTAAAACTTTGGAATTTGAACGATCAGTAACTGGACGTTTGTATTCCAACAAGGGCCAGCTCATTCAAGAAACTATGAAAATAAAAGCTACAATTACCAGTACGGCACCCGTAAGAGGGGCCTACTGCTTCTCTTCATTTTGCACACTTTCAAGTTTCATCATGTAAAATCTAAAAGTATTTTAAATCCAGTGATTTACTTCGCAGATTTGTATCATCAAAAAACTTATTACTTTATTCATTAAGAAATACATTAACAAGCCGATCAACCTTGGAAGGCTTAGGCTGCAGCCGAACGCGTATGCATGATTTTTGTACAGGCGGGGAGGAGGGCAAATTCTTAAAATACAAACCAGTAATATGATACACACCAGAGAATTGTTAACATTTTGATATCACTCGGGAACCTATTCCCAAAGAACCCCTGCGTAAGTACGGCATTAGTTAAAAATGATAAAAGAAGAAGACCAAAAATATTAAATTAACAGCGATAATGAAACTGAACACGTTTCCACTTAGATAGAATATCGGGAATAAAAATATAGAAAAATGATAATTCCCAAGTTGTATCGCAAGAACTTGGTAGATTATGTGGTATTAACTGATAAACAATTATGTAATTGGTGCGCTGGATTAAGAATTTTTTGTCCGAGAGGGTGAGGGTTCGAATCCTAGTGTATCTAATTATTTGGGTTTGGACGGGGGTCAGTGGCGTGACGCTGTAAGCTCAGCCAGAGTCGACCCAGCTCTAAATGGGTACCTGGAGAAATCTGGGCAAGGTAAACAAGAAGTTAGTGCGAAAGCACAGGATGGTTGGCGCCCAACCCCATTGCACTCTCTGACTGAAGGGCCAAGAAACGGAGATCAGCCCCGCCGGTAGAGACTGTTAAGTCCAATGCCGTATTCTTTACCTTTTACCTTTACCAATTATATAATAATTAGTCAGTTTATCTACAGCTGGCTTTTAAACATAAAGAAATATACAAACTTTTAATTACTAATCAGGGACATACAAAGGTAACGCTCAGGTAAGTGACCCAAAAATTGATGCAATTTCTGCAATTTCTTCATTTTTATTCTTTCTATTGTCACCTGGGGTTATGCATGGTTTTTCAAAAAAAAAGCAAGGTTTTCACGCTCTTAAGGCGGTAGAGCAGAGGTATTTACGGAAATATTAGCTGTTTTCTTC
Organism: Artemia sp. Kazakhstan ARC1039; assembly: GCA_029168905.1. Classification (NCBI taxonomy): domain Eukaryota; kingdom Metazoa; phylum Arthropoda; class Branchiopoda; order Anostraca; family Artemiidae; genus Artemia; species Artemia sp. Kazakhstan ARC1039. The sequence goes on from JAQQPU010002597.1 coordinate 42,317, forward strand.
AATAATAGCATCAATGGTGGAGGGAGGAAGTTAGCAAGGGAAGTATTTGACCCCCCCTCCTAAGATTTTTTGTCCATTCTCCTTAGCTTTCGAAAAACACTTTTCTGCCCATCCCCCTAATCTCCGTGAATTGACGCCACTAATCTTCAAGTGTTCGTTCACTGGCTAAGAGAGGATCTTTCTTTGAACTAAAAATAAAATTTGGACTAAAAACTGATCTCTTTAAATCTTTATTTTTATTGGCAAAAAAAAATGACCCAGTTTCAACAAGTCTACTGAAAATGGGACTAAGTACATTTCCCTGTATTCCTTACTTTTTGTTTTATTTTATTTATTTATTATTTTTTACATTTCTTTACTATTTATTATCATATTAAGGAATATTTATTATTGGTTTCTGATTTATTTATATTTATAATTGAATTTTATTAATAACCTGCCTTACAATAAACAGAAAAAGACAGAGCACAAACTAGAAAAGAAAGAAAACGCAAAAACTGGCAAGAAAAACAAATACAAACAGAAAGAACTACATAATAACACAGCTATTTGAGAAGGTGGGCCCACTCGTGATCCAGGAGCTCTAGCTTTTTCACGTAATTCTGAATTACCTCCTCCACGGCACTCAGAGGCTCAACAATCCATATTTCGCCTGCAATATGGCAGTTTCTAACAAAAGGCGGCACTTGAAGAAGATATCGGGAATACTTGAAAAATACTGACCTTATGTCTTTCTTGTTTCGTGCACTCAGGAGCTTCCAAAAAGGAGACAGGTACAAGACATGAGGCAAAGCTACTGCATTATAAAGACACAACTTATAATCAACACGACCAGAACTACCGACAAATACAACCATCCACGTGAACTCGTAGCAAGAATTGGCGATTGAAAGGCTCAACTTAGTGACTTTTGGTCAAACAACTCTTATTAAGCTTTAGTATATATAATTATTAAGGATTTAGTCTCTTTACTATTTATACTTCCTTTGATTCAAATTGTACGTCATCACTGAGCAAAAAATTTTGTATAAGAAAAAGCTCTGTAAGACCAGGCTGAAGTTTTTATGACTAAAAACCGATTATAACGTAGCCAGACTGATACCTCTGGTACGGGTTTCACATTTCCGAAACTTCACAAATAAAGGCCATCCTCAAGTAGCAGCCACGTGGAACCAAAAGAAGAGGATGCCCCCAAAACACCCTTTGACGCAGCTACTGAACTGTCCTCACAAAGCTCAACACTTGTTCTAATCCGAATGGCAGGGGAGTATGTCTGGGGGGCACAATGATAAGAGATGACCAGTAAGAACGTGCAAGTACCTACGTTCTTTCAAGCATTAAATCCTTCGAGAAAAGCACCAAAAAATTGTAAGGTGGACAATCATGCGCATTTACCATCTAATCAAGATCTCACAAATTGTGGGATCCAGAATACTACGAAAGAGCTATTAAGATAACTATACAAATCAAACCTTGTGAACATTGTAGATTTGCTACCCGAGAGCAGGGATGATCTTTCATTTGATCTCCCATTCTGTCCTTCCATATTTTCAAACCCCTGGCCTCCTTCACCAGAACCAGAAAACTCTTGCCAACCACGACGACCTATATGTGATACCTAAGAAAAAAAAACATCGATTAGACAAGCACAAGGAAACAGTAGTTGGAACAGTCAAACTCCAGATTAATAAAGTTTGTATTTTTTACACCTTGATATTTTAGCAACACAACTCTTTATTAACTTCCCAATTCGTACCTTCCTTGATTGAAAAAATAACATTTTCCACAAAATAAAATTTTCAAAGGAAAGTATACAGTTAAGATACAAAGTTAAATTGTAATATAAGAGTAAAAACGAACATAATCACTCTCAGTAAATAAGTGAAACCCAAAACAAACAAAAATTAAAATAAATACTCAAGTCAAACTTCATACAAGCAGAAACTACCAAAAATTAGAGTAGGGCTAAAGACCAGAATATCATTTGCATTTTACTGAAAACAATTTTATTTCGAGGACAAGACTCTTGATTAACTTTCCACTTCGTACCTTCCTAGGGTAATTCTCTAAAAATAAGGAACGATCTCAAGAAATTTGGCCATTGAAAGTTAAATAGTGTTTTAAAAGCCAATTTGACAAAGTTCATACTGAAATGTCTTTGAGTACATTCTTCATGCTGAAACGCATACATAAATCCACACACAAATTGGATATACTTTCAACCCCATGACCAGCGCATCAATATTAAACAAAGCAATATACCTTTTGTTATAAATCTGCCCCTGATTTCATTCATAAACTGTATCATCCTGGCATTGAACGGATCGTTACAGGTCGGAAGGATGACAAATCCACTGAGACCATTTGTTCCTGCATTTTGATTAATATATCGGATGAATTTAGTTTAGTCTTTTTGCTCTCGCAACGTAAAATGGCAAACAAACGAAAAATATTAAGGAAGTTGAAATCAAATAATGTGACTTTGTTCGTTATGAATACCAAGACGCTCGTTTCTGTTGGAAAGACAAACTTTGTCTACAGATAAAAGTTTCCCAGCTTACAATCCATTTTTCGATTGTTTAAACTTCCACTAAACATTTCCTTAAGTTCCTATTTAGAACTCCAGTATTATTTGAATAAACAATATTGCTTTCAATTTCCAAGCTAAGCTTTCTTCGGCACAGAAACCTTTTTCATGCTTTCCATATCAATAATAAAAAAAAAAAAGATGAAGTAAAAAATTACACATGCATAAATAACAATGGACAAGAGTCAATGTTCAACAATCATTCAGGAAGCCTAATCTTCCCCAACCTACATCACAATTTTTTTTCGAATTAAGTTATAACATGGTATACAATACAACAAGCACATAGGGGGGGGGGGCCCGGGGGGGGGGTCAGTCCAAGACAACCTTTCTTCATAACTGTTTTTATGAATATACAATAATGACTACATAAAATGTATTTAGAAAGGAAAAAATAAACACTTACTTTACTAGCAACTGTAGAGACTTGAGCTCCCACCTCTTCTAAAAGCTTCCCTTCTTTTACCTTAGAAATAAAAATAAAATTACATGCAAAACCAAAAAAAAGCATGAATTTACGGTTTAAAAACCATTCCTAGCAAAATAAAATAAATAAAACAGATCTAAGGCTAAAAGGAATATAAAACACTATAAGCAATACATGCCTTAAACGTGCAAGTCCCTAGGTTCTCTCAAGCATTAAATCCTTTAAGCCCAAGCTCGTATACAAGTTACGAAAAGCTTATAAACTACACTGTTTCGAAAGTAATCTGAGTGCCAAATTAATCCGACCATGTAGAGCTGACATAACAGAGACGCATCGAACAGGCGAAAAACAGCATGCCAACAACTAGTCAGCAGTTGAACAACATAGTTTGGCAATGTTGATTTTTTTTTGGCAATGATTACTTTAAATTCTTTGCACTGTTCAACAAAACTACGCGCGACATGACGTAATGTAATTAATATGGCCATTGACTATAAACGAGCTTCACATGACCGATCTAGACAATCTCCGACCAAGTTCATGAAAGGAGCAAATTTTCATTTATCGGATTTTCAAATTGCTAACAGATTCAGTTTATTCAAGCCACTTCCTCGCGTTACCGGGTTAGAACCCCTCCCCCATTGTAAGTGTCTCTGATTCGTCAATTGGTCGCAAAATGCAGGTAGACTATTTCTCCTAAAAATATTTTTCGGCTTGTAAATTGATTTTGAAATTGCACGTAAATTAAAATCCCATAAGGTCATAGAACACTTTTGTTAACTCTGCCCAGATAAAAAAATCTTTTGGTAAAATTCTTTGTAATGGTTCAATGGTACACTCAGCAATCCTAAAAATCATAAAATAACGAATCTATAAAAGACAGTACAATAGATTATAAAGACAAAGCGAAGTAGGATGCTTATACAGACTATAGCACCAAAAGCTACCCTTAGAAGAGATTAAAAACCAAAAGAATTATAAATCTAAGTTTAGATCTAGATTTAAAGGATTTTTCTGTGACAGATTTTACTGAGAGAATACCATGGGGTTTTCTCCTCCAGGGTCCAGTAAGACCTTCTCAATTAATGTCGTATTAGGGAACAGTAGGATATTTTCAAATGATTTTCTGTACCCATCCCATACTTACGAGCTTTGAAAGAGCCTATCTTACATTTGGCAAATAAAAAAAGATCGAAGTCTTCTTCGGAGTCTGCTCCTCTCCGTCCGATTGTTGGTTCTCAGCACAGTAGACAAAATAACAGTTTCGACAAAGGCTATACTCTCCGTAAAAAAAATGGGAAACATATTTGAAACCACACAAGATTCATACTTCGCCTTCGCGCACGCGCGTTACCGATTTACACATCACGAGAAGCCTATGGAAAAACCTGGTTTTTTTTGTCCGACCACTAGCAACTAAACTAAGGTTGTGACGTATATTCCCAGGGTCAGTACGCGCGATATCAACTGTGTTTCATCTTTGGAAAAAGAAAATACTACAGTCTACAATGGTTTTCAAAACTAAAGCCAGATTCTAGGCTAAATTTCGCTAAATTATAATCAAAGCAAAAACGAAAATATTAATTTTGAACATTCTGGGGGTGTTCCATTATTACTGTCGTTTCAAGTACTTGTACTCAATGCTTCTTTTCAAAGACGGTAATAAATTTTCAAATACTTAAGCCGTATTCTATTTAAGATAATATATTGTTTTATTTCCCTCAACAGTTTTCTTGACTATATTGTTCCATTTGACTCTATTACCTTTAATAGGATAACATCAATAAATTCTGAAGTGAAAAAACGTGCTATACACGTACTATTAATTTCCAGTTTCCATAGGCTGAATAGCTACAAGCATCGATTAAAATGACTCCACCGAAGAGTGCTAGACACAAAAAGTAATAAAAACGCAATAAATATGGATGCAACACAAGTTACAACAATAAAATTAAATCCGAAACGAAAAACGAATCATCGAGAGCATACAAGCTCAGAAGGCATATACCATCAGAAATAGAACACAAACATTTTGCCACAAGAGCCTAGGTTATATCAATCAGCCTAGTCATTATTACTAAAATACAGTGTTGTCAAGGGCGAACGATTTTAATTTGCCAATTTTAATTTTCTGTTTCTTGAAAGAAAGTCTTCCAGAGAAAAAAATGACAACAACGTTAAAAACAAGCAAAGATTAACTTGTACAAAAAGTACGTCGTATAACAAATCGACTACTTTAAGAGGTTGCAAAAACATTAGCCGGTTGCTCTTAACGTTAAAGTATAATTCGCATTTCCACGAATAATTGACCCCTCTTCAAAACCACAATTTCTTCTATTAAAAAGTTTAAAAAATCAATAGACTAATAAAAATCAAAAACATTCCAGTGTTCATACTTGTCGTATAAAGTGCTTTAATGATACTCAAGCCTAAAAACTTGGAAGTTGGGGCAAGGGCACATCCAGGATTTTTTTTGGGGAGGGGGAAGGGTTTACAATAAAAAATGCATTTTTTATAATGTGTTAAAATTTGTTATATGCATTTTTGTTACGTTTTTATGAGTCAGAAAAAAATTTCAGGGGGGGGGGTGATGATGTTCAAAATTTTTACATTTAAATGCGAATCCGAAGGGCACAAACGTCTAATCATTAGGGATTAAAAAGCATATTTTTACCCCAAAGTGTTCAGAATATTCATGAGAAGGTGAAGTATTTTCTAATTCATCTCAGCATTCCCCTTCTCCACATTATCCTTCCTGAGGCTTTTTTGTCTGGTATTGTAATCTCCAATTCACGTCCAAACTTTTGAAGACAAACATTTCAAGATTTCAAAAATAGCCAACCTTGTCGTTTTAAATTTAAATTTTGTTAAAGTTAAAGATATAAACTAACTTTACGGCGAATCAAATTAATTCAGCAATAAGATATAAACCAAATACTATTGTTTTTCTTTTAAGATAATTTCTGAGATCGCACTGGTTAAACATACTTTAATTTGCAAGGGATTTTCTTGTCAGGCCGATATGAATTTTGCACCAGCATATTTGGTCCAAATCTATTTTGCAGGACCCGCGCTAAACGATATTTTTACCTTTTCACCCACAGTAGCTGAAATCTCCATCACTTTTTGAGATGCCATTCCTCCGAATTTAACAGCGTTCTCAGAGGCTTTACTTGCTATTTTTGTAGCACCCAAAGATAGTAAAGACCAACCCTAAAAAGAATATAAAAACACATTAAAAGTGGTAGCAATATCGAAGAAAAAATCTGAGTCGTTGATAGAATGTTTAAAATCACTCGAAGCTGTTTTCGTGGTCTCAAAAAAGAAGAAGAAAATCAATCTACTAATGAAAAACATGAAACACGGACTAGTAGCATCATTTACTCAAAAAAGAAGAAGAAAATATTAGGAGAAATTTCAAAAAAGAAGAAGAAAATATTAGAAGAAATTAGAAGAAAAAATAGAAGAAAATTTCCTCAAAAAAGAAGAAGAAAATAAATCTACTAATGAAAAACATGAAACACGGACTAGTAGCATCATTTCCGTCATTAAAACTCAAGCTAGGGATAAAACAAAAAGTAAAAAATAAGACTTTACGCCAGTGAAATTCAAACAAGTAAAATATATCGCAAATAACTGCAAAATCTCTGAACCAACTGACTGGGTTAATTCAATGGTTACTGTAGAAAAAAAGATCAGTAAGATCTTCGGTTCTACGCATTTACCCCCCCCCCCCTAGAAAATACCCTTCCAACCCACCCCCCCTCCCTCTCGTGGAAAATTGGATTTTCCAAATTTGAGAATTTTATTTGAGTTGTGTTTTTTTTTTTTTTAGTTTCGTTGAGAAGTGCTAAGGAAAGGGAAACAGAGGAATTTACACACCAAAAGTATCTTAAAAACTAAAAACTGCAAATCCATTTTGTTGAAGACTTCCATATGAACTTCAGCGATTTTTGGCAGTAGCGGGCGCCAAATTAAAAAAAAGAAGAAAAAACAAGTGAGCGAAAATCCTCAATATTAAAATCACCAAAAAGTTTAAGAAGGTTTATCTCCTTTGAAAGCATAGTTGGTTTTGGGAACCAACAAATTCTTATTGATTAAGTTTTTACGGACGAAAGCGTTGTCAAATTCAACGAGTTAGTTTTTCTTATCTTTCCAAGTGTAAAACTACCACAAATTACCATTATAAATGAAATCCAAAAGGAACAGAAACTACAATAGATAACTAGTGAAACTCAAAAAGAGCAAAATTAAAAGGAATAGGGCTGAAAACCCATATGTCTTCTCAATACCAGAACATAATTTGCGACAAAAACATAATTTGCACTTCGCAAAAAAATAATAATAACCGTGGATTGTCAGTTTAATATACATATTCTGATATTTATTCCTTGGGAACTGGAACTTCTAATTTTCAACCAAATGAGCCTCCTCTATAGTTAAACATCCATCCCTTCCATAAAAAACTTAAATGCCCCCAGGGCATAACTTACAACCCTTGCCCCCAACCCCAAAGGTTTTTTTTCAAAAGCCTGGTTTTTTTTTCTTGAACCCCAAGGATTTTGGGGTTTGTTTCAACCCTAAAAGCCTTGTTATATGATACTGGACTATTTTGAATTAAATGGCTATCTCAAAATGTCTATTGGATACATTTCAAGAAAATACGATGTGTGTGTTTATGGGGGGGGGGGGAGCTGCCGTCCGATAACTATGACTCTTAAAAAGGGCACTAGAACTTCTGATTACCAATCCAATACGCCCCCTCCAAAGTTTATACGACGAGGCTTTCAATGAAAGCCTTATATTCCCCCAGGGCATAACTTACAACCCTTGCCCTGAGGGCTCTGGGAGGAGAAGGGTTGTCATCCTCAAAGACATAATTTCCGAACCTTTAAATTACGCTGAACAAAATGGCTATCTCAAATTTTGATCGGCAATGCTTGGGGAAATGATGGGTGTGGGGGGGGGGCTATTTGCCCTACAATCACTTTCGACTATTACAAAGGAATCTAGCCTTTCAATTTCCAATTGAACGAGCCCTTTTTGATGTTTCTGCGACAACTCATTGCCCTGATCTACCTCCCCCCCCCAAAAAAAAAATACATTGTGCCAACATCGTTCTTTACTTAGGTAGTGCTATTGCGCTATTAGACTCCATTATTTTATATTCTTTTATACTCCGTGGGAGGGGGGCGGGGTAAATACCGACCAACATGACCTCCAGGGCCTCCATGACAACCAAATTCAACCTGCAAACAAAAAACTTGGTACTCACACTGGCAAGTGATGACACAGCGTTTTCTAATAAATCTGACTGATTTTTTTGCGGGGTTTCCACAGTGTTGCCAAATCCACTATATCGCCCACCCTGGGAAGGCGGTAAATTGCTAGAATGAAAAAAAGTGATTATAACCACTCAAATTTTGTCTTCAACAGTTTAGCAGAGTATTATGGAACACCTTTTTTTAAAAATATCAGATGACTGCAGAGTGAGTTTCCGTTTTAAAATGCTTTTCAGCTGCAATGTTTTAACAATAGGTGGCAGCACTTTGAAACGAGCATGAAAATGCTCTTTTTATCTCTATATTTTTCTATTTATTATTCTAAAAAAGTATGTTAGTGGCAGGACTAAGGACCCATCATACACCTTAAGTACTTTTAGATTTTAATCTAAATTTCAAATTGAAACTGGTGCCTGTTTGCTTGCATGCTACAACGAAGCTTTCCATTCGAAAGCAGAAACATGAATCAGAGAGACGACAGCTGGAGGAACAACTTCAGGAAGTTCTCTCTGGGATAGTCTTTAAAACTAGGCACCAGGAAAAAATCAAAAGGTTTCTCTCACAATAATGCAAGCAAAATTTCCAATATTGCAAAACATGAAATAAACCAATACAGCCATGTATGAAGTACCATGAGCTTCAAAATAAGACAATTGTACCCCTATTAGGTTTATTCATACTTGAAAACCAAAATTTTATACGATTTTTTTTAGTTATTTAAAATTATGAAGCTTTTAAGGCAGTAACACAGTTTTGTCATTGTTGCCACGCTGAACTGTTAAAATAAATAAACAAAATTAATCAGCCAATCTGATAACGCTTTTCTTCCGAAAAAAAAAATCAACTATAAACAGTCTGCTGATTCCCAAAGACAATTACACCTTCAAAGAAAGCCGCCATTTTCTTAAACTGTGTGGCGTCATACGTTTTAGCTAATTTTTTGCTGATTTTCAGTCATGTTTCTTTTTTTAAATTTGACACCCACTATTACCAAAGCCCGCAAAGGTTCCATATGGAGTTTTTTCATTACAAATTGGGCTTCCGATTTTTATATTTTTTAAAGTTTAGTATGGCTGAATAAGTTTTCACTTAAGGAAATCAAAGGATCAGATTTATTTTCACTGTCCTTGGTACTTCAATAAATATGTCTATTTATGTCCAGGGAAGTTTATCTCCAATAATTAAATGAGAAAAATGTAATGGTTCTTCCTGTTTCTATGACAGATTACACACGTAGTCGATTTTCTCATAATTTCCTGCTTCTGTTTACCTCCTTGATTTTTAATAATGACTCATTACGCAAAGATCTGATAAAAACTATGCGCTTCAATAGCTAAGTTTGTTTTACTAATTTGCGATATTAGATGCAGGTTGCGTAGTGGCAAATCATATTATTTTTGCAAATTTGTTTATTTTCTTAAGGACTAGGCACACGTAGCTCACTTCGGAAACCGATTTCAGCAAGGGTGTATTCCCCGTCCAGTGATTATAATTAATGATGCTAAGAGGCGGGGCTTAGTGACGTTTTTCGGCGATTAATCATCATTAATTACCTTCTAGACAAGGAATGTACTAGGGCTTTAGAGCTTTAGGCATGTAATTAATCGTATTTAATGATTATCGTAAATTAATCGTAATTAATGATGATTAATCACCGAAAAACGTCACTAAGCCCCGCCTCTTAGCATCATTAATTATAATCACTCGACGTGGAGTACACCCTTGCTGAAATCGGTTCCCGAAATCAGCTACATGTGCCTAGCCCTTTAGTCCTTAAATGACAAATAGTATGTCAGCAGCGTTATGCACAAGTCATACATTTAAAAAGAACTAAGTTACTGGGCTACTTTTGCTAAAACTGATATTATTATGCAATTTTACAGGGGAAGCCATTGTTCCAGCCAGATCTACTTTAATTCCAAATTATACGGTCGCAATTTGAAATTAAGCCTTTAGTTACAACATTGGAAAGGCCAATTTCAAATATGAAAAGCCAATTTGAAATAAATAAAGACGATTGAAAATTCAGCAAACAATATTTATAAATCAAAATCATTTTATTTCGCGCCATTGCTATTAAGGTTTACATCAAACCAGGTTCACAGCGCTACTAATATGTAGGGTTCAGAGTTGCAATCTAATGGAAAACTTTAACCGGGATGAGCTTACAGGTTACTTTTACAAAAACTAATACTTGGTAAAATTTTACTTGGGATCGATTGTTCTCGCCAGATTTTCTTTTACTCCAAATGACACCGTCACAGTTTAAAACTGAAAGGCCAATTCAAAATAAAAAAAAGGCGATCGAAAATTCAGCAATCAATATCTATATAACAAAATCGTTCTATTTCGCGCCATTGCTATTAAGGTTTTACTTATAACCAAGTTCACAGCGCTACTAATATGCAGAGATTAGCGTTGCAACGTAGTGGAAAACTCACATTTCGTTTAACCGGGATTAACTTACTGGTTACTTTTCCTAAAACAAACTTTAGATACAATTTTACTAGGGATTGATTGTTCTCGCCGGATTTTCTTTTACTCCAAATGACACCGTCACAGTTCGAAACTGAAAAGCCAATTCAAAATAAAAAAAGACGATAAAAAATTCAGCAATCAATATCTATATAACAAAATAGTTCTATTTTGTGATTAAAATCGTACAAAATTGGAAAGGTCACTTTCGAAATTGAAAAGCCAATTCGAAATAAAAAAAAGATGATCGAAAATTCAACAAACAATATCTATATAACAAAATCATTCTATTTCGCGCCATTGCTATTAAGGTTTTACTTATAACCGGGTTCACAGCGCTACTAATATGCAGGCATCAGCGTTGCAACGTAGTGGAAAACTCACACCTCCTTTAACCAGGATTAACTTACTGGTTACTTTTACTAAAACAAACATTAGATAAAATTTTACTAGGGATCGATTGTCCTCGCCAGATTTTCTTTCATTCCAAATGACACCGTCAGAGTTCGAAATTGAAAAACCAATTCAAAATAAAAAAAGGCGATAGAAAATTCAGCAATCAATATCTATATAACAAAATTATTCTGTTTAGCACAATTGCTATTAAGGTTTTACTTATAACAAAGTTCAAAGAGCTACTAATATGCAGGTTTCAGCGTTGCAACGTAGTGGAAAAGTCACACCTCCTTTAACCAGAATTAACTTACTGGTTACTTTTACTAAAACAAATATTAGATAAAATTTTACTAGGGACCGATTATCGTCACCAGATTTTCTTTTACTCCAAATGAAACAGTCACAGTTCAAAATTTGAGCTTTTAGCTACAAAATTGGAAAGGCCACTTTCGAATTTGAAAAGCCAATTCGAAAAAAAAAGATATTCTATTTCCCATAATTACTATTCAGATTTTACTCAACAGCAGCTTCACAAGTTGTTTCTTAAAACAAAACCACTCTATTTAAAAATTTGGAAAGCACCACCAAGTGGGTTCTGCACCAGCAGCAGTGCAACTAATATGCAGGTTTCAGTGTTGCAACGCAATGGAAAAGTCATACCTCCTTTAACCACAGTTAAGTTACTGGTTACCTTTCCTAAAACGGCACTATTATGCAAAATCTCACGGGGGATCGATTGCTTAAGTCAGATTCCTTTTTACTTCAAATGATACGATACAACTCTAAGGTGAGCCTTTGGTTACAAAAGTTGAAAAGCCACTTTCGAAAATGAAAAGCCAATCCAAAAAAAAAAAAAAAAAAATCAAGTCCAAAAAGTTAGCAAATGATTTTTAACTAGTAAAATCATTCTAATTCCCACAACTAGTATCAAGATTTTATTCAAAAACAAATTCCCAAAGTTGTTTCTGAACAGAAAAATTATTCTACTCAAAAATTTTAAAAATAAGACAAAGGGTTTCATACCAGCAGTAGGGTTACTGATATGTAGAGTTCAATATTAAAATAGATACAGTCCTTGAAAGCAATTTTTTTTAAAAGCAGTTTAGACTTTGAACATACAGAATAGACCTTACTCGGGCCTCATGGCGTTAGCATCTTTCCTACTTTGGAAGAATGCTTCCTTCTCGCTAGAAAAATTTTGATATCCACTTTGGTAGCCTCCTTGATACGAGCTTGTGCTCATAGAAACCGGGGAAGATGCGCTACGATTCATCTGCGAAGAGGGCGATGAAGCTGATGGGAACGACTTGTGGCTCTTAACCTGTGATGTTTCAATGCTCCATGGCCGACCTTCCGCCATTGCACTAATCTGCAACAAATTTACAACCTTTAATAGAGTAATATACGCTACATCTTCTATACACTAAAATCTATGTTTTGCAAAGTAATAAATAATAATAACAGTATTACAAACAATTTAAATTTCTGTAATGTAAAAAGCTCTTTGTAAAACTGCGTAAAACAGACAGTGAAATCTAATGTCTTCAATAATATCTTGATTATTGTTTTTGAAAGCTTCGTTTCCAATTTAATTTTCATTGTTTTACATTGTTTTACCTTCATACAAGTATAACTTCTTCTGAAATTTCATACACTTTATTCTTTAATATTTTCTTCCATTAGAACATTTATTTTTTAAATATCCAAAATTTCTTTGCTTCAAGTACTTCCATCCCTAACCCACCAAGGCTTTAAAGAAAGAATAATGTTAAGCAGTTTTATAAACACCTAAATTTCTAATTCAAATTATTATTTCTTTCTTGTGTCAACTCTTGATTTAGAAAATAAAATATTGGAGTAATAAGCCTTCTTTCCTTTCTATATTCATTCTTCTTCTTCTTTTTAAACTGCATTTGGCTAATATTTTTTTGCTAAAGTTTTTACAATATGATTTTAATACTTATGCTTCTATCAATGTATACAGGCGAGCAAAAAATTTAATATGAATAGGATTTCCCAAGAGAGATTCCAGGCTTCTGAGGAGAGAAAGATATTTTGTGTGAAAGCCCAAGTAGCAGTAGCGACTATAGTCTTAAAATTGGCAAATAAATACAGAAACAAGTTTCTCCTCTAATTTCATAGTAAACTAGGTTATTTTTAAACTATTCCGCTCCCACCCCCAGATGCCTCTGTGAAGCATGACACATGCAACCAAACAACCGGTCTAATATATGAAATTATAATAAACGAATTTCTGTAAGACGAAAAACAATGCACTTTTTTAGGTTAAAGTTTGGTTTCAACCAGTATTAGCACAGTGGATTGATGGTCTGCTTGGCAATAGTGGGTCAGGGTTCAATTCCTGCTGCCGCAAGGTGGGGCGATGGGCTTGATACCTATTCCTGCAAAGAGATCCAGCAACTGAAAGGTCAACAATAGCCTGTCGACACCCTATACATCATCAACGGTTTTGGTTTTGCAAATTTTTATTCTGCCTCCTCCTTCTCCCCCCCCCCCAAAAAAAAATATTAATAGTGGAGATGATTAGACAGCAATCTGTGAGGATTTAATGTCCTTTTCCTTAATTTGCAGATAATTTTGCATATACTTGCAGAATCCTATTCATGTAATATTTAGTTATACCAGTTAATCAATACCTACTGTAGCCCAATAGCTCAAACACCAGGTTTGCACAACCTGGTTTGCATAGTAGAAGGGTTTAGCAGTAACAACCTTCTCGTGGTGTCCCTGGCTAATTTCAGTCACTGCCAAGCCACTGGCCGTCTTGCCCGGTCTTTGATCTCGAGGCAGCGTATTTCATTGAATAAACTGCAAAGGTTGGTTGAATTGAAGCCAGTAATGGCTACCAAAATCATAGCGCGCGGGGGGAGGGGCAATTCCCTCGGCATATAAAGCGCCAACAATAGCGAGAGAGAAAATCTCTCATGGAGTAGTCGGAGGTGGGAGAAAGCAGTTCTCTTCTTTGCACTGGTTCTAAGGATAAGGTGTCACTTCCCGCTAATGGCTGGCGAATCGCTGATGACTCTCCCCTCTCTTTTAAACGACGAGTATTACCTGCCCAGGGTGGTCTGAAGATGGGCGTGGGGTTTTTAGAATGTTCAAAACAATAGTTAACACCTTGACATTACCAAGGAAGACTCTTCTACAAAGGGGAAAAATGAAACAGGAAAACTCAAGCTCAAAATACAGGTCTAGGGGGAAGCACCTATAGCCAGCTATTGGTAGTATATTATTCAATTTATAATTTTTTAGGGGGAGGGGTGGAGGCAATGAGTCTTTGTGACCTGAGCCTCGACTAATTTTTTGAGTATGTTCATATAGTAAATAACAAAAAGCAGTGGAAGAGACAAACGGATAAATTCGTAAATAATGCGTTTTCTTCTTTCAGTTCCAAATAAAAGAATATTGATCGTAATTATTGAGTTGTTTATGCTTTTTCGCCAGACTGTATCTTTTTCCTAAATCAGTTACTTTTTTGCTCAGTCTATAAAAAATTAAGTACATTTTCAACAATTCTATGCTAAAGAAGCATATGATTGATATCACAGCATTAGAAAATATTCCTATTGAAATATGATTGCATATTTTCAGAAACGATCCAAAATTGTTAAGCTGTTATAAAGAATCTACAGCACCAGTATGAGTGGGCTTTATTAACATATTCATTACCAAGCATTTGGGAAATAAACTTTCTAGGCTTAGTACACAGTTGAAGAGTCAGTCTACATTATGCCTTATTAGAAAAGCAATACTTTACTGAAGAATCAGTTAAGATTACTAATACAATGTATGGCAAATAGGCCTCCCAGATAATTTCGTTAACATGTTACTAAAAGCTGGATTATTAACATAAATCTTTTCGCTCTAAAGCTACTCACATGTTGACGGTATCGAACGAACAAGCCTTAACAGCGGTAGTAATCTTTCCTTTCACGGCACGGAATCACGGTTTTTTCTGTTTCTTAAATTAATATTAAAGTTTGCTGTTTTTACATGTTGTCCAATACATCCTTACATCATCCCAAAAACATGGCAATATGAACACAGCGTGGGAAGTGTGGGACACCAACTGCCCTCTCTTAAAGTCAATAAGACTAAGGGACAAAGTTCATCTTTTGCTCAAAAACTATCATAGGTGACTAATAAGTCTTTATGTTGAATTCAAAATTGCAGTAGGCTAGAGATCTTTTCATAACTCGCAGCATTTGTATAACCATTCAGTTTTAAAGCGTTTTTGTTTTGTCTTTATTTGTATGTTTTCGATTTTTTTTTTAAACATATTTAGGGATTTAAGTTTCCTCATGCAATTGGTATACCAAATTCAAAAATTACCTTATCTTTATATAACGCAGCAGCTCGTGTATTATATCGTTGATTAATGTTGGCCAGTGGATCCCAGTCGTCTTGACTTTCTAAAAACTCTCTTGCTTTCCTGTTGCCTCCAACCTGAAAGGTTTTATTAATAAAGAACACGCTAAAGTTTATAATAAATAGAAATACTAATAAAGGGAAAAACAAAGAAATGTTACAACAGAAACAAACAAAGGAGGATATTTATAAATTTGCTTTCAGAAACATGGCTCACTAGAATTATTAGCTCACAAGGCTAATAGAAATATAAATAAAGGAAAAACAAAGAAATGTTACAATGGAAACAAACAAAGAAGGATATTTATAAACTTGCTTTCAGAAACATGGCTCACTATATTGCTATGGCAAAAAAAAAAAATAATAATAAAGACACCATAAGAAACCAAACTGATAAGAATGAGAACTCAAGCCTGTCTGGAAAAACTGGCCTACGTGAATTGGTGTCTTCAAGGGAACCACAGAGTTATAAAACGTAAATGAACATACTAATTGCAACCAACATTGCATTAGCTATCCAATTACTTTCTGTCCAATAAATGAATTGTATCTGAAGCAAACTGAAAAGGCAATTTAGAGAAATTGTAGTTACGAGATGCTAATACTCATATATCAAAAATTTACTCGCCAATATTGTTTTTCAGCAAACTCAGCATTGGGTAAAAAACATACAGGTCCAACAGCAACTCAAACAATGGGATATTAAACCAAACATATTTAGTAATCAGCAATAAGTTACATCAAAAGAAAATCATTCCACAAACAAAGAAAGATTGTATTCATCAAGTGAATAGAATGCATGGCCCACAATTGGGCTTAAAGTTAGTATGAGTTTTTTAAGACATTATTCCCCTTATTGAAACAAAAAATAAAATTTTATACAGCCAGTAAATTTACAAAACTGAATTTCATTTTGTTAGGTTACTGTTAGGTTCGAGCTCATTCAAATCCTATCTTGGTTCAACTTAGTGATGTGTACAGAGACACCAACTATGGGGGTTAGTACTTTAGCAGGTTTGGGACTTCATTTTTCTTTTGTGAAACCAAATGATTTATGATGATTGACAAATCCAAGTTGTATTGATTGAGAAACCCGTTGGTTTAACAAAGTGCAAAATGAGCATATTAGACTCTCTAGCAGGGTTGCCAACTGCTGACGTCCACTCAAAAAGAGTGCAAGTAAAAAAATTTACATGTGCATGGCTGCCACTGCTTGTGCATCATCTTAAATGAGGAAAGAGTGCATTTCAAACGAAAAATATGCAAGTTGTTAACTGTTCCTTGGCTTAATTACACTTCTGATGAAGTTGCCAATTACTGACGTTTAAAGTGAATGAAAACTAACACCCAAAAAGAGTAATTTTCACTCTTTTGCATCCTCTCTGAGGTAAAAAAAAGAGTGCATTTCACTCAAAAGTGTGCAAGTTGGCAACCCTGCTCTCTAGTAATATTTAATATATTCATGACAATGCATTACTATCTGAGATATTAGAAGTTTTTAACCTCAACAAAAGTTATGATAAAGCACTAATGGTTCAATTCTCTTCAATTTTGTATTCTTGAAAAAATAAATGCCGAAAGTATAGACTTTCATGCTCCATTTCATAGGTTTGCATTTTCTTTGAAATGCTTAGATTTTAGACAACATTTTCCAGTTAGACTGAGTTTAGTCATCAAATCAATCACCCATAATCAGCTAACGTCTAGTCTTTAACAAAATTGGCACACTATTTGAAAAACTCAGAGTTCAAATGGGGCATGTCAAGTTTATTTTGCAAAATAAATGTTTTCTAATTCTAACTAAGAAACCTTTAACTTTAAAAGAGCCAATTATATCCTTTTAACTGTTGTTTATGCTATTAGTAGTTGAAATTGGAAGTTGTCCAGGGTATTTTTAGCAACAAGTGGTTATAAAAAGGTTCGTATATGCTTACAGTCCATCAATTGTAGACCCCCAAAATTTGAATAGCACAATTATACAAGAGCAGTGTCTGATCAAGGGGGAAGGCCCCCCCCCCTTATGCAGGTGTAGTTTATTTGTTCAAGCCTTTACTTACTTTTATAGAGATCATTAAAAAATGAAATAAATGTAACAAAAGTCACAACATTTAAACAAATGCAT
This sequence comes from Artemia sp. Kazakhstan ARC1039, assembly GCA_029168905.1. Taxonomy (NCBI): domain Eukaryota; kingdom Metazoa; phylum Arthropoda; class Branchiopoda; order Anostraca; family Artemiidae; genus Artemia; species Artemia sp. Kazakhstan ARC1039. The sequence continues at coordinate 59,995 of JAQQPU010002597.1, forward strand.
ATTCTAAGGTTGAAAAAAAATCAAATCTCAAACTTTTATTAAATCTAAATGAATACTAGCCTCCCACCCTCACTTTGACTTTATTTTCCAACATAACACCCTGAATTTTAGGACACATTGGAAATACTGTTGAAGAAACAACATATAAAACAATACAAAATTGAAATTCAAAAATCCCCTGATTGAGTTGGAGAACCATACTGTGTGCTAAAAGCCTACTTTTGTATACATTTGCTAGTAAATGATAGACAATTTCCTAAATTCATAATAGATCCCTTGTGGGCTTAGGTTCACAATGACAAATTGGGGGAGCAAAATACTTACTTTCATTTTTTCTAATTCAATTTCCTTCCATTTATCCATTGTGACAGACCTGACAAAGGACAGATGGACCCCAAGTCCTCTGTGCTTTCCAGAACATTCTAAGCAAATCCAAATACCATAAGTAACAGACACCCACTGAGGATTGTATGCAGAACATTCAAAACATGTCTAAAATAGAGTTGAGATAATAAAACTGTTATAAAAACAAAACAAGATATTAGTACTTGTACAAAACAATATAAAATCCTCTCAGTAGTTAAAGCAGTGTGTCCCAACTCCTAATCAAACAGTTCGCGGTAATGAACTGTAAGTAAGGAGCAACCCAGCTCAATAGTAACCAAAACTCTAAAAAACGGAATTTTGATACCAATAGATACATCAGAAGAATCAGATTTTTATGCTGATTTCAAATATATAAGTTTCATCAAGTTTAGTCTTACACATCAAAAGTTACGCGCCTGAGAAAATTTGCCTTATTTTCGAAAAAAGGGGGAAACAACCCCTAAAAGTCATAGAACTCTAATGAAAATCACACCATCAGATTCAGCGTCTCAGAGAACCCTACTATAGAGGTTTCAAGTTCCTATCTGCAAAAATGTGGAATTTTGTATTTTTTGTCAGAAGAAAGATCACAGATGCATGTTCATTTTATTTATTTATTTTTTTGTTTTTTTATTTTCCCAGGGGTGATCGTATCGATCCAGTAGTCCTAGAATATCGTAAGAGGGCTCATTTGAATGGAAATTAAAAGTTCTGGTGCCCTTTTAAGTGACCAAAAAAATTGGAGGGCAACTTGGCCCCCTCTCATGCTCATTTTTTTCCCAAAGTCACCCAATCAAAATTTTGAGATAGCCATTTTGTTCAGCATAGTCGAAAATCTAATAAATATGTCTTTGAGGATAACTTAATCCCCCTCAGTTCCCAGGGGAAGAGCAGGAAGTTATGAACTTTGCCCATTGTTTACATATAGTATTGGTTAATGAGAAGTATAAAGACGTTTCAGGAGGGATTTTTCCCTGATGGGAGGGGGGGGGTGTCGGAGGAGGGGGTTACGGAGAAGTATCCTTCCATGGAGGATGTTTCCTTGGGGGAAGGGACATTTCTATGAAGGGGGCGCCGGATTTCCCAGCATTATTTAAAAAACGACCAGAAATTAAATAAAAAAACTAGTTTTTTTCAACTGAAAGTAAAGAGCAACATTAAAACTTAAAACAAACAGAAATTATTACATAAATGAGGGGGTTCGCCCCCTAGTCAATACCCCGCCCTTTTTGCTAATTTTTTTTAGTACTTTCAAAAGAGCTATCTATTCTAATTAACCGGCCTTTGTGATTCAGGGGTTTGTGATTCAAACAAAATTCGAACTTTAGCATAAAGAGCAAGGTATCGACTAGGGGTCAAACTCCCTAATATACGTAATAAAACATACAAATATAGAAATTCTTTATGTAAGTTAATTCGTAGGTTACATCAGAACAAAATTTCGAGAAAGCCATTTAGCTAAAAAAGGGAAAATTAACATGCAAATTTTGTTTTAATTATTCATGTACGGTGAGCCAAAATCAAAGCTGCATTAATTCAAAAATGTTCAGAAATTAAATTAAAAAAAACAAGTTTTTTTAACTGAAAGTAAGGAGCAACATTAAAACTTAAAACAAACAGAAATTATTCCATATATGAAAGGGGCTGTCCCCTCCTCAATACCTTGCTCCTTACACTAAAGTTTGAATCTGTCACACAACTTTATTTTTTAAAACAATTAAAAAACTTTAGTGCAAAGAGCAAGGTATTGAGGAGGGGACAGCCCCCTTCATATACAGAAAAATTTATGTTCGTTTTAAGTTTTGATGTCACTCCTTACTTTCAATTAAAAAAACTTGTTTTTTTTTATTTAATAATGAGTAAAAACGAGCCTATTTCCAAGTGGGAAAACATCAATATATTTCATGCCTGGCAATAATCAAGCTCTAGCAGCGCCAATTCACAAAAATAAAATGGCAAGTGTGCAAGGTTTTTTTTTATTTAATGAATATGCAAAAAGAGTATTTTTCAAAATCTACATAGGGGGTGACTTTTTTCTTCTGTCAATTTTTAATAATAAAAATACAACAAATGTATTTTACAAAATCTAGGGGACAAATGCCCCTTGACTATTTGGCTTCCCTCATCCCAAATTGGTACCCCAATTTCAGTTGTTAAAAATGAAAGTACAAAAAAGGCATTTTACTAAATCTAGGGAGGTCATTACCCCACTCCCCCCCTCCCTAATTGGTACCCCAAAAAATAAATGCAACCAAAATTGCAAGGATAATTTATGAAACAAAGAAAATATTATTTCAGTCAAAGAGTTCATTGTAACAGCAAATAGATTTTGATACATAAAAATAAAAAAAAATCTGCTGTTTATGATACCTCCAAATGTTTAAAATAAACTTACCCTACAGACATTAATAGTGCAAGAAAAGTTGCACAGTCTCCAATGAAGGGAAACAATACGTCAAAAGGGGGGTTGTCAGAAAAAAAATTATCAAATTCAGTATATTTGAAAACCTTTTATTTTTCCAAGAGAAGGATAGTCATAGATACATCTTGTTTTTGTTTTTAGTTGTGTGTGTTTTTTTTGGGGTGATCATATTGAGTCATAGTCATTAAATATTGACAGGGGACACAGATAAGGTTCTATGGTCTTTTGGAGCAAGAATAGGGATCCCAGGGACCCCCCCCCCCTGCAAAGTGGTTATTTTGTGGCAGTAATCACAAAAAATTTAGCCTAATGCTATGTAGTGTGAAAATTGTCTGAGAGCAAGTTGGTTTTGAAACATGAAACACTATTTACATAGCCTTTCAGTATCAGATGCTATAATGTCTTGCAGAGGTGCATCTATCCCTAAATATATTTGCAATTGAAACAAAATAGGTAGTAATTCTTGATGATCATTTTCAATCTTTATTTGAATGAATTGATACAAGCCCCCCCCCCCCCCCATCAGCGGACTCTTATGATAGATATAACCTTATACTATAAGAAAATACAAAATTCTAAATGGTAGGCTTTTGGTAATTTTGGAAAGTGTTTTTGTTATGTGAATAGAACTCAGAAATGGGTCAGGGGCCTAATTAATGTCCTGGAAAGGCATTTTTGAAGTATCTACCTCTTCACCTCCAACTCTAAATAACATTGACCTTTGACAAACTTTGCAGTATTAGAATGAAAGAGATGAGATATACATTTATTAAAAAAGAAAACAAACACTATTTGCCTTTTGCCTGCCAAGAAAGGCAATAAGCTAACTATTGGGAATAGATCTACAGCACAAATGAGGCTGGAGTAATTTGTTTTGAGCATCTCAATATTGCTAAATCTTGAATTATGAGATGCTAAAGAATTTGGAAATTAGTTCAAATTTGAAGGTATACTGCATGTCAGTATAACCTCAGAGACTACACAAATACTATTCCAATAGTCCTTAGGGTCTTTGCTTGATAATATTTTGGTCATATTCATAATAAAATGCATATTTAATTGGCCAAATCAAAGAATTTTGCAATCTCCTTTGACCTGATCACTTTTGCTAAAAAAAAACAACAAAAACACTGATCTTTCAACTTTCATTCAAACTAACCCTCTCTCAACGTTTTATGGCTACTGTATCTACATGATCACCACTGAACACAGATGAACAAAAACATGCATGCTTGACAATCCTTCTCTGGAAAAATTCATATTTTGTAGATAGTGGCTTTAGGGTTCTCTTATAGTTTTCATTAACATCACACCCTTTTTGGAGAGAGTGCAACCTTTCTTCTACAATTATGTTAATTTTCATTAGATGATAAATTTCATACAAATCAATTTTGAATATTTAGAACAAATGATGTATTTTGTTCTTGCATAGGTATATTCAAAAATAAAAATAAAAATTCATGTCAAATTGAAAACTTTGGGGAATGTTGGGATGATGCTGAAGCAAATATAAAAAAACACTATTTGTGTGGTGAAAATCCCATAATTGCAATATCTCAGAAATAGCTGAGTAAAGTTTTTAAGTAGAAATTTTCAGTACATGCTGAACAAAACCAAAAGACAATATGGACATCTAAATGGGCACATCTAAGTTGGCAAATGGGCACAGCACCAACATCACAGGAATGGCTAGTGGTGTTCAGTTACAACTTTCAGGGTATGTTTAGGGGAATGGCTAGTGGTGTTAAGTTAAAAGTTTCAGGGTATGTTTAAGGAATGTTGAATATAATTAAACATAGTATAAGCATCCAGGTTGTCCAAAGGGTATATATACAATATCTCTGGAATGGTTAAAGACATTATACTGATTGTTGAGAAGGATGTTGGACTAACACCAGGCATGTCAAGTTTGGCAAAGGGCCATATGTGCAATACCTCATGTATGGCTAAGGGTATTAACATGAAAGTTGCAAGACATGTAGAAGGGGATGTTGAATTAAATCAAAAGACATTGTCTGAATCCAAGATGTAATGAGGGTGTATCATAGTCAATTAGGTTCAAATCTTATATAAGACAAATTTTTGTTTTAGAGAAAACTAAATGACTTTTTTAGTCTTAGAGAAGACTAAGCAGCTTGAACAAGATATAATACTACAATGTATTTATAATGAAATTATTCAACCATATTTGTCTATATTCACAGTTATAACTTGACAGTGATCAGTATGGCTTCAGCCATATGGAAGGCCAAAAATCCTGCAAATCTTCAATTCGTTTATTTGAATAATACCCCCCCCCCCCTGCCTATCTATACAAAGTTCTAAAGTAAAACAATAGTTAAAATTTTCTCCAAAATATAAACAAGAAGCTAATTCTTATGCAGAAAGACCAAAACAAAATTTAATAAATATTCCTTTTATTAAGTAGTGAAAAAAACTATGTCAATTAAAAATGAACAGAAATTAATTGTATAAACTTTTTCTGAACAATAAAGAAATTGAAAAAAAATAAGTCTTACCAAATTCAATAATTGCTTCTGGGTCAAATTCAATTTGAACCCTTAATGAGGCCCTAAAAGGTAACTTATTAGCCTACCTTATTTTTAGTTTTTAGATTATGCTGTGAAGTTAAAAAATTAGTTAAATTTATTAAAATATGTTTATATAAAAATTAGCCTTTAAACAACTGTCTATGATGTTTCAATAGCCAGTAAGCAAAAAAAAAAAAAAAACACAAAAAAAACAAAAAAAAAAAAAAAAAAAAAAAAAAAAAAAAAAAAAAAAAAAAAAAGAAACAAAAAAAACAAAAAACAGAAAGAAGATGCATTAGTGCTAGTCTATCCATTCAAAAATTGTATTTTCTTTGTTGTTAAACTTTCAGGGATGCATGTAGAGGCTAAAGTTTCCTGGGAAGGTAGGCTGTTCTGAAGTATCTACCTCAACTCCTTCTCCCCCTAGAGGGTCCTGCAATTTGCCTACATGACAGGGCACCTATTAAAATTTTGACAAATCAACATTTTACCTTAATTTCCAGTTATCAGTTTCTTTTTCTCTGGCTTTAATTATGAAAATACAATTCCTGTTATTTGAAAAGAATTTTAAGCCATATCAATGTTTTTTTTCAAAATTTAGGAAATGTAGACTATTTGCATATCTTTAAAACCTTCTAAATTGGGATTGATTAAAGTTGTGAAGCTAAAAACAGTTTTGTTGTACTTCATTTAAGCAGAAGATCTATTTTGCAAGGTTCTACTTTTGCAACACACATATTTTTAAAGGTTGGGACCCTCAAGAGGGAGGAGTGGAGGTAGGTACTTGGGTAAATTTCTACCAAATCATATTATTGAGTTAGGAATAAAGTGAATACACCATTTGATGCCTTTTTTTATGCTGATTACAAATATAATAATCATTTCTATCAGAAATGAATTTCAGCCCCCCCCCCCCCCC
>JAQQPU010002598.1:0-31709 GCA_029168905.1 Artemia sp. Kazakhstan ARC1039
GTGTGTGTGTGTGTGTGTGTGTGTGTGTGTGTGTGTGTGTGTGTGTCCAAAACACATCCAATCAAAATTTTGAGATATCCAAATGAATGTCCATTGTCAGTTTAATATACATATACTGATATTTAGTAATAAAAATGTTAATATTATTTGATTTATTAAAGTTATAAAAGTAAAAACATTTATATTTTTTCAGTAGTAAGTTCAAGTTTTGTTCTGGGCTTGGGAAGGCATAGGGGTTTTGCGCCCAACTTATGTTAATTTCTGCTCGTTTTGAGTTTGACTCGGTTAATTATTGTAATTTTTGTTCATTTTGGGTTTCATTTATTTATCGATGCTGATTTATGCGTCAATAATCTTCCTTTTTCTTTTAGACTTTTACTATTTCGGCTCTGTCAATATTAAGGCAATATCTCACAAATGAATCAACTTTATAATTTAGTTTTCAAACGACTGAATATCTGTTTCTACAATTTATTTATCATTCATTTTAAACGAGCTATTATTTAATAAGATACGAAAATCAATTCAAAATCAACCATTAATGATACTTTGTAAAAACTAATTATAGGTCTTTAGTTAAACATTTTTCAAAATTTACGATTAAAAATTTTTTGATTAAAATATTATTACAAATATTATAAATATTGTGCCATATGTGACCTTTGAATTTTTCTGACATTTTCCTGATTTACCCGAAGACCAGATTTTTTGTACGAGATTCGTTCGAGAGCGTATTTCAGTTGTCATACCGGGCTAACATTTGGAACTCAACTAAAGGCCAAATTCGTGATCATCGATTTTTTCTCAATTAAAGGATAAATTTTGTTGAAGAAAAATTATGTTAATTTACGGTATAAGTATACCCTCTTACTTTTGGACAAACGAATACTACAAATATATATTCAATCTGTTATGTTATAAACCCATTTGCGAGCCCATACCCACTCATATTGCATAGGATATTGAATTTTATTTCATTCTAAAACAACCCAAGGTTTAAGAGGTAAAACAGAAGATGATGAAAAATTAAGAAATTATCGCAAAATTATCTGTAAGATCAATCAGTAGAAGTGTAGGTAGTCACTTACTCTTCTTATTCGTATTTTCTGTAGGTGTCTCATTAAAATTTTTGTTGTATTTTCTGTTTTTGTTTTTGTCTCGGTTTGTGTGTCTCCATTTTGTATAATTGGAGACAAAATGGAAATTTTTGCAATACTTACGAAACTCGATGGACAGTTACGTGCTACATATTCTTCACAACCTAGACGCACCGATCTTCTATCGAATACGCGCATGCCGCTCATCACCTGCTAGCAATACGTAATTGCTATCTAATGGATGTCCCTGTATGCTATATAGTGGTACCTTTTTACCTTCTTCTTTGACCAAACAAACCCTAGAAAGAAGTTTGGAATTGGTAAAAACTTGAGGAAGGACTAGGAAAGGACTACTTCTTATATAAACCTTTTATGCGCCCAGGGCATAAGTTACAACCTTAGCACTGAGAGTTTGGGGGGGTCGTCATACTCAAACACATGATTTACGAGCCCTTCAACTACCTTCAACAAAATGGCTATATCAAAATGTTGATCGGAAGTGTTTGGGAAAATGATGGGCATGAGGGGGGGGGGGGTCTTCGTCTCCCGATTCAATTCAATTCAATTTTATTTGAATAAAAACGTAACACAAACATCAATAACAATAAAGATCCTAGAAGATAACTTGTTAAGGACCAAAAAAAGAAAAAAAAATTAAAGTAACACTGAGAAAAAAAAATAATAGAAGAATAAAACATTAGTAATTAGGGCAAATTTGTTAAAAATGGAAAAATTAAATTATAATATCAAGTTTTGTTACATTTTTATACAACTTGCAAAACTTGTGGCAAGTTCAACACTGGAGGGAATTTTGTTCCATTGAATAATAGATTTGTAAATGGGAGATTGGTGGACAGCACTTGAAACGCATTTAGGAATTTTAAAGGCTCTATTGGATGAACAGAGACAGTGGGCTTCCGAATTATTAATATTATAATAAGTTAGTGGTTGAGGTGGAAGATTATTGTGGAAAGCAGAGTAGGCAAGCGATAAGTTTAGTTTTTGTATGATTTGATCAAGTGGAGCTATTCCAAAATCTGAATACAAATCACGAGTTGGATATAGACGGGGAAGCCGAAAAACTGCTTTAATGGCAAGGTTTTGGGCAAATTTGAGTTTTTTAGTGAAGGACCGTTTTGTATTTCCCCAAACAGATCCGCAATAAGAAAGGTAAGGAAAAATAAAGGAATAATAGAGGGTAACTAGGATGTCAGGAGGAAGAAAATAATTCATACGGTTAATCATAGCTACTTGTCTCAAAATTATTGCTGTTATGTAAGAAATATGATTAGAGAATGACAAGCATGAGTCAATAAATACACCAAGAAACTTGGCAACCTCCACTTTTGGGAGGAAGTCGGAGGAGTATCTGAGACCAAGAGCAGGTTGAATAACGTTTTTGTTGTAGGGGGTTCTGAATAATACTATTTGACTTTTTTTGCTATTAATGGTCATGTTATTCACAAGGCACCACGCCTGGACTCTGTTCATAAGTACTTGGGCAGACGTTATTGCCAATGGTATATTGGTGCCAGTGATGAAGAAGTTGCTGTTATCAGCAAATAATACAGGATGAACTGAAGAGCCCAGGTCTATAACAAGATCATTGATATATAGGAGAAATAAAATAGGGCCTAGAACGGAGCCTTGAGGGACACCCCTCCGAACAGGTAAGGGCTGAGAGTATACTCCACCCAGGCTCACACTCTATACCCTTCCAGATAGATAAGAAACAAACCAAGAGAGGGGAACACCACGAATACCATAACTACTTAATTTACTTATTAAAATAATATGATCGACCATGTCAAAGGCCTTAGAAAAATCCAAAAATAAGCCCAATACAGTTATTTTAAGGTCGAGTTGTGAGCGTATAAACTGTGTGGCGTCAATGGGTCGGTCGAAAACAGGATCAGTCGCTTTGTGGCATGTTTGAAACAGGTTTGATGCGGCATGGCCGCTTAAAAACAAAAATGAATTCTTGTCGAAAAGGGGCATGTTTAAGAGCTGACGTCACAAGACTCGTTTTGTTTCTTAAACTACTACGAAGGTGATGACATGCCAATTCTAAACCAAAAAGGACTCTATTGAAATGTGGCACGTATAGGCACTATCTCAAAAAACTGGTTTTTGTTCTATAAGCTAATATGAAACCAATGGCAAAAGTTCATTTGCATTGAATAATTATGGGTCTGCTGGAATTCAGTGGTAGAGTAAGTACTTTGAAGTAAAGATGGCAGTGAGAGATAAATCCCTTTTTAAAAAAGGGATGTCTTTTCAACTTAGAATTTATAAATACCTACTTCTAAGGTGTAGAATGTACAAAAATAAAAGTAGACATTTTATTTGCAAATATATTTGTTTCCTTTATGTATAAATTATATTTTTTGGAAGGAGATTCTATAAAACATTTAGTTAAAAATTGTTGATGGTTTTCGTTCAAATAAGAAATTTTGTTTATCACTGGTTTCATATCAAGTGGGACTCTTGTTAAAACGGATTTAAATGTCCATATTCATTGGAAAGGGGTGATTCTAACCCTCTAAATAGCTCCCTCTGGAGCTATTGTTTTATCCTTATATCCTTTCACTCTATACCTTCAACTCTGCTTCTACTTAGCCTTTTGTGTCATTCCTATCTAGTATTCACTGACATAGAAAAAAAATTACAAGAAACATTGAATCGATAAATGCTATATTTTAAATAAGAGATTATCTTATAAAATACATGGTTGTTTCTTCTTCCACTGTCAAATCCATAGACACTTTGAGTGTCTGTTTTGTCGTTGTCGGGTAAACTTCGAAAGGTTAAATTTTCGTTGTTTTTTTTCTTCTTTCTTTTTTGTTTAGCACTGAGGACGACTTGAGGGAGGTCCTTGTAGGAATATTTGTTTGTTTCTTCATCATCATGGCTTGCCACTGGCTGACAAAATCCTTGTTTTCTCACCTGTTTTGATTTTATTTTTCATTTTATTATTTTCTTTCCTCTCTGAGAATCATATGTCAAGTTTAGCCAGTTTGAACTTAGAACGTATTTAAATATCAAGTATTTCGTGTTAGTGATCTGTAAGGAAAGAGTGACTCGGTCCAACAACAATCAAAATAAAAAATAAAATTTATTCCTCAAAATCTACGGGCCTGATGAAATTCACCTGATTTTTGACAAAGGAGGAAACAACATCGAAATGTAAAGCACGTTAATGTTCAGCATATTAGAGAGCCTAAGTGTAAAAGTTTTTAACTCCTATTTTCTATCTAAAATCTTGGATTTTGTACTTTTTACTAGAAGATATACGGGTTTATATGTTTCGTTCCCCATGCCCAATTGTAACAAATCAAACCTAGAAGATTAGAAGAGGGCTTGTTTGATTGTGAATCACAAATATTAGTGACCTTTGAGAAAAACCAAAGATTGGAGGGTAGCTAGCAATTGTTCCATGTCTCTTTTTACCCATATAATAACAGATCAAAATTTGGCATTATTAATTTGATTTAAACAGTAGAAACGTCCAATAATTTATCTTTGGGGAGGAAATGATCCCTTATAGTCCCAGAAGAAGGAACTACAAGTTACGCAGTTTGCCCACCGTTCACATATAGTATTTCTTATTGCAGAATATGAAAAAAATTATAATGGGAAGTGCTATTTTTTTGTGGGAAGGGGGTCCTTGATCGGTATGAAGACCTTCCGGGGGAATAATTTTCCATGGTAAGATTCAGGGAAATTTCTCTGGCAAATTTTACACAGAAAGTGGGAAAGGATTTCTTGTCAAAATTTGAAAAACAATCAGTAATTCCCTTTATAAAACCAAGTTTTAAGCTTAAAAGAAACAAGAGCCGTTTTAAATATGAGTGGAGCGGCTCCTTTCTCAACCCTTGCTCTTTAAGCTAGTTAGTTTTTGTTATCGTTCTATGACTCGTTCCTTTAGGAATGAGTCATAGAACACAAGGGCTGTTGAATTTGAAGTCTTTTTAAATAACTTGCTTTTTAGAGTAAAGAGCGAGGATTGAGGATGAGGCTGTAACGGAATAACTTCTGTTCATTTTAAGTTTAAACCTTGCTCTTTACTTTCAGTTGAAAAAAGTTGTCTTTTCATTTGTTTATTCAATAAAATCAACCACTTACTGACGCCAAATTATAACGTGAAGCGGCGTGGAGTCCAAAATTTGAAGGTATAGTACCTGAGCCGTCAATGGGGCCACATGATTAAATTTCCTATTTGAGATGTTTCAGATGAATAGTAATCTTAGCCGGGGGGGGGGGGGTGACTAAGCTTATTATAAGGCTCGCTGAATCTTACTTTCTGTCCTTGTGTTTTTAAAAGCTGCAGTGTGGTAGGAATTGTGAAAAACGTTATACTTGAAGGCTAAAACGGATAATTAAAAAAAGTTCAATTTTTGTTATAACCTTAAGTAAGTCTTTGTTCTCAAATTATTAGTAAATATTGGTATATTGAGGAAGGAGAAATATCTGTTATTTTAGGACAACCCTGAATAAAGCATTAATAACGATATTAAATTATATATTAGGGTAAAACTGAGTTTTGTAAGTGGAAATAATGAGCTTCTTTAAAACCAAAATATTTGTCATCGTAAGTTTGAATAAAGTAAAAAAAAACTAAATATAGTATAAGGTAAAAGTCTGAATACAATATAACGAAGTGGATTTTTGAATGAAATAAAGGACGGTTATCAAAACATAAATGAGCCGGGATTGTCCTGCAAATGAAAAGAGTCATAGTTACAAACCTTTAAGCTTTTTATGCTAGTTTGTTTTTTCCATTAAGACTTTTTGTTATTCGTATCGGTTTTAAACAATAAAATTTGTGGTTTGTTTTGGAGGAAAATCAATTATCAGAACATTTGTAATCGTAATTATTCTCAAATTCTCAACGTTACAACTATAATCTTCTCAACACATTTTTGGCATTTAATATCTTAGATGGTTTTTAATTGTTGAAGTTCTTGTACTGGCCTAGTTAAAGAAGTTTTGCTCTGTTATTCTGAGAGTTAATAAAATAGAAAAATTATTTATAAAAATAAAAACGAGTCACTTATAAAGTTTAATTGTGAAGCTAAAACCTCACTTATCCTTTGCCACAGCTGTTTTAAAGCTATCTTTAGCAATTTGGTATTTTATAAGATAAGAACAGTAGGTTCCGATCATTATACTGTTTAGCTGATTTATAGCTAATTGTTGCTATTATCAACTAGTTTCTAAAGTTAATTTCATCCAAAGAGCATGTCCTTGCTTGTTCATTTTCTTCATAAATAATTTATTTATTTAACACAAAAATATAGAAAAATTGTGCGGAGAATATTTGTAAGTCGGAAAATATCGATTGGAGTAGTAATATCACGAAAAAATTTGTGTCTGCTTTGCCTATTTAGTGATAACTATGTATTTTTAATTTAAAGGAATAATATTAAGAGAAATTAAGTATGTGACAAAAAAAAATATTCTGTTTTTTTGGAACACCTATTTTCGAAAATTTAATTTGGCATCCAACGTCATTACCTTATAAAAAGGATATTTCTATTGAATGCAACAAATTTTTTGTCATATATAAATTTTATTAAATACTGGGGATATACAAAAATATATTTTCTTTTTAATTCCCACAATGTGACAACAATTAAAACGCAATAATATGGACTAAATTGCTTTGTTTCAACCTATGATTCCTAATCTGAATGTGTTCCAAAAAAGTATTTATATTGGAAAAATAACCCTTATAGATGGCATCTTTTACAAAGCATGAAACCAACCTGTTTCATTGAACGAATTTACTTTTGTTAAGATGAAAAATATATTTATTTTGAACCTATAATTACCTAATTTGGTTGTCCGTTTTGAAAGTTCATCTTTAACCTAATAAGTCAAAACTAAAATAGAGATTTACACATAATAAAAAGGCCAAAAAAACGCCACAGCTTCTTTAAAGTCCTTTGCTAAGCAAAGGACATTATTAAAGAAATGTGCAACTTATAAAATTTTAGATAATAAAATTTCACTACAATCCTTCAAAACCTTCAGCCATTATTATGCATTATTTCGTTCTTCATTCATTCTTTACAGTAATCTTCTAGGATCTTTCTGAATCCCTATGTCCTGAAAATATTGTTATTAATTAATTAATCGCTTAAATAGTATAAGAAACTAAATATAGTATAAGGTAAAAGTCTGAATGCAATATAACGAAGTGGCTTTTTGAATGAAATAAACAACGGTCATCAAAACATAAATGAACAGGGATTGTCCTGCAAATGAAAAGGGTCATGGTTACAAACCTCTAACGTCTTTATGGTAGTTTGTTTTTTCCAATAGGACTTTTTGTTATTCGTATGTTTTAAACAATAAAATTTTTGGTCGTTTTGAAAGAGAATCAATTACCAGAACATTTGTAATCATAATTATTCTCAAATTTTCTATTGCTCTTTAGCCCAAGCAACGAATCTGTAACTATCTAAAATAAATTAACTACTAATGTTTTCATATACTTTTACTTAGGCAAAGACGGAGCTTTAATGGAAACCAAAACCCTCTCTCCCCAAAATATACATTTCATTTTGCAGAATATTTCTGAAGTAACCCATAGACAACAAAGATAAATAGTAAAGTGGTGATCTAAAAGTGTTCTGTTTATTGTTTTTTTTCTACTAAGATGTATTTTGGCATAAACGCGTATAGACAGAAATTCTCATAATCCAGATTATCATTTTATTTCTTTTTAACGTAAAATAAAACTAAATTGAAATTTAAGAAAGTATAATCTAGGAGAAGCAGGAAAAACTGTCGCATTTTGAGATGATATAATGTCATAAAAAAGTTAAATACTCTAACGAATCAGCAAAATAAAACATTTTTTTCTTATCGCTATTTATTTTTATCTTTCTATCGAAGTTCCTAAATCAAAAATGTTTTAATACTGCGTCATATGTTTCCATAATATTATACGGATTTCATTGAGGGGGATAACGCAAAAGTACACTGAGGTCTTGTGCCATTGACAGGGAAAGTTAGAGTAACTCAATAGCCGTTTTGTAGCCGCTTCTCTCTGTTGTAAAATTGCGTTTAATCTCATTGCCTCTGTTTCACATTTTCATGCCAAAAAAATGTATTCCTTAATTTTTAACATTATAAGTGTGTGGATGACTGTGTCTGAACCAAAGGGCTATTACCTGATGTAATCTTAAAATAAAAAGGACATCAAACTTAAAGCTTTTTTTCCTACCCGGTTCCATCTTAGGTCTAATCAGTGGTTTCCTTGGGCGGTTCTTTGGGTCTTATGCAGCTTCCTTGGATGTATTATAATTGTTTCTACGGTTTGCTTTGGGTTGTTATAACATTATCAAGGTTAGAATCCCTGTTTAAAGCTTCACCAAACAAAGTATTTCTAACTAAATTAAGTCTTTTTCAAATGAAAGCATTATTAGGACAATTTTTCAAGGGGAATCGTCCACAAGAAATTTTAGGGGGGGGGGGGATTTTCAGAGAGGATATAATTGCCCGGACGGCACCCCACGGGGGGGGCGGTAGTTTACATGAGACAACTTTTCAAGAGCCAGTTTCCCGTGAATTAAGTGAATTTTTCATGGAGAGAAAACCAGATTTAACGGCATTATTTGAAAAATGATCAGAAACTTAATAAAAAAAAGTAAGGAGCAGCCCTAAACTGAAAACAACGGGAAATTATTTCATATATGAGTGAGTTTGACTATTTGTCCCAACTTTTTAAGAGCGACTCCTGAAACCCAAAGGGTAAGGTAAAATAAGATAAAGGATGCGGCACTAGAACCTTAAGGTCCATCCCGGTGGTGCTGATCTCCGTTTCAAGGCCTTTCAGCCAGAAAGTGCAAGGGGGGATGAAGGCCAGCCACTCTGTGCTTTCGCACACCTTTCCTGTTTACCTTCCCCATATTTCTCCAGGTACTTATTTGTAGCTTGGTCAACTCTGACTGAGCTTACTGAATCACGCCACAGTAAACCCCGTCCCAAACCAAATAATTGGATACACTAGGATTCGAACCCTCGTCCTCTCGGACAAAGGATCCTATATCCAGCGCACCAATCTAATCGGCTAGGAACCCAAAGGGAATGTAACTAGGATAAAAAGCTCTTTTAAAAGGACCAAAAACAACTATCATAAATAGCGAGGTATCGAGGAGCAAGGTAAAGAGCAAAGCTTTGCCCCCCTTATTCATGGAATAATTCCTGTTCTGTTTTAGTTTTAATCCTGGTCCTAATTTTCAATTGAAAAAACTTTTTTTTAATTTAATTTACACAAAAAAGAATGGACAGTTCATAGAATAAAAATAAGCACAAACTAGAAATTGAATCTTTGAATATGGCTATGTATTGTACTTGTTTGACAACCAACTTTTAGAGCTAGGGCAATTATGTGAACAATTTAGAGAGCATTAGCTTGAATAAGTAAGTATCCTTACAGCTAGTATTGAATCTAAATGAGTTCTTGACCTATCGGATATATTTGGCAAAAAAAACTCACATAAGAGCCCCAAAGTTAACATTAACTTTGTTTTGGGGATGGGGCGACTTCAAAATTATTATTGCTGCAAATGTTAACCATAATTGAATATACCTTGCAATACATTTAGGCTGTATTGTTTGACGTCAATAAGCCACTTACTGTTAACCTACTACAAAAAACATATACAATATTACTTTTTGACTCTTTTGAAGACGATAACAATTGACAAAATAGATGGCTCTTATTGAATTGCTATATAATCAATAGAAAAATTCGTGAATCTAAAAAAAAGGCATTTTTCCTATGCCCGTAGATGCTTTCATCAACATTAATTAAATCTAATCAAATTGGGTTGAGTGTCTCGCTTTATTTGCTATGCTTTATGGCACAGATAAAGGAATAGTATTACTAGCATTACAACTACCTCTTGGTACGTTATTAATCATTCATTTACAAAGAAATTGAAGCTTAAAGAGTAATAAAACAGTGGAACTTAAACACCAAAGAAATTGGAGCAAAGAAACAGCAATATTATAAAATTGATATGTATTTATTATAGTCAAATTTTATAGAAAATAAAACATACGTATTTTTAAATGTTAATGAATAACTCTTAATATGACAATATTAATTAAATCTGCTTATTCCAAAAAGTTCATTAAGTGGACACACGCTATAGAAAGCATCGTGGGATCTATTGTTTCATTGCTGTAGTTAATTATGGAGAAAATTACTGGATAAATAATGCTTAAAGTAAGCTCCTTAGAATATATTACTTCTTAAAATATAATCCTGACACGGTAAAAAAAAGAACAAAGATAGGATTAAGCCTGAAAACAAACAAAAAAAAGATGTACATGGTTTTTTCCCTTAGAATCGTTAGTACAAAGATAAGAAGACATCAACTCTTTGAGCTGGAAATGTGAAGGATTTTCTATAGTTAGGACGTAGGAAAACGTTGTCTCCTGGTTTTTCGGATATCTTCTCTGTCTTCTAATTTTTAGCTAAATCCCTATTTTTGGTGTGGTACCATGCAGTAGTTTTACTTCTATATTATCAGTGGCACAAAAGGAGGATGTGATCCCTCTGATGGCACCGTTCACTTCTGGCTTCTCACAAAAAAAGCTAGGCAGTTATTTTAATTGACTGGCTTCAAAGTTATAGATAATAACGATCAGGTTTTGATGTGAATTTGCCTCTACGAAAAACCTCCTTGACTTTGGCTCTTCGCGAATACAACCAAATTCCTCTTGTATTTAACATAAACAGGGACAAATGTTTTTTTTTTGCTGAATAAAGAATAAAATTAATTTCAAGAGGGCTTTTTTTAACAGCTTTTTTAAAGGCTTGGGTTTCAATTCTTTTGAATGTAAATTTTCGCTTCGGAACGTGTCTTTGTTTTTCATGATAAAATTACTGTTGGAACATACTCTTGAAAAATTTATGTCGCAAAGGCAAAACGAAAATTCATTATTAAGGTAACTGGTATTTTTAATCTGAAGCAAAACTACACAGGATGACCTTTTAACAGAGAGCTAGTTGCAATGTCAACTCATAATTGAATGGTTATAAAATACAAACCAATAATTGTCATATAATACGAACCACTAGAACAACATTAGCATAAAATACAAAATTATCATTTTTATCCTTGAAAATTAAAAGCAAAATTAAAAGAATATTGGAAAATTACTACTCGCAGTCTCCATTATATCAAACTGCTCAGGGAAACGGGATGTAAGTACCGAGTGAAACGGCTGAATAGTAATCAAAACTCTAAGAAAAATTTTGAAAACAATAGATTCAACAGAGAATTGAATATTCAAGTTGATTGGAAAAATATAAGGCTAATTAAGTTTAATGATACCCAGTAAAAGCTAAGAGAAAGTAAAAACTTTTTCTATGTCTGAAAGAGGGAAAACGACACAAACAGGTGATCTTAATGAAAATTACACCATCATATTCAGCATATCAGATAACCCTACTTTATAAGTTTCAAGACCCTATTATAAGTTTCTTGGGCAAACCTCAACATTTTAACATTATTGACAAGCCAAATTTTGCTCCAAATTTGACATCTTTCAATGCAAAGCAGCTAGTTGCTCTTCCCTTTCTCAAACAGCAACAAGTTCATGAAAATGAATAAGATAAATTTCCTTATAATTTTTTGGTACGATAAAATAATGCTATTGGGCATTAAGTGCTACCTAATAATTGAGCTACCACTAGTGCTACCTGTGTTTTGTTGGGATGATATGAAAAAATGGGCTAAAATTTACCGACAACTAAATAATCGAGCATTTTATTTGTGTTTTTTGCTAACTGTCAGTGGAAATGCGGCCTAAAGAATATTTATGGCGCTTGGGTCGGTTGCAACTTGACCAAGAGGTATCTTACTGCTCTGTCTTTGGGTATTATTATTGTGTTTGAAAAAGTATGTGATGCGTGCAAAAAATTTTTGCTCAGAGCAGGAAAGACACTTCCTTGGCCCAGAAGTGTTACCTGGGTTTTTTGGGGTAATGTGAGAAAATGGGCTAAACTTTAGCGACAACTAAATAATTGAGCATTTCATTTGTGGTTTTTTGCAAACTGTCAGTGAGAACTGCAGCCTAGAGAATATTTAAGGCGCTTGGGTCGGTTGCAACTTGACCAAGAGGCATCTTACTACTCTGTCTTTGGGTATTATTATTGTGCTTGAAAAAGTATGTCATGTGTGCAAACAATTTTTGCTCAGAGCAGGAAAGACCCTTCCTTGGCCCAGAAGTGCTACCTGGGTTTTGTTGGGGTAATATGAGAAAATGGGCTAAAATTACCGACAACTAAATAATCGAGCATTTCATTTGTGATTTTTTTGAAAACTCTCAGTGAGAACTGCGACCTAGAGAATATTTATGGCGCTTTGGTCGGTTGCAACTTGACCAAGAGGTATTTTACTGCTCTGTCATTGAGTATTATTATTGTGTTTGAAAAAGTATGTGATGTGTGCAAACAATTTTTGCTCAGAGCAGAAAAGACCCTTCCTTGGCCAAGAAGTGCTACCTGGGTTTTGTTGGGGTAATATGAAAAATGGGCTAAAATTTATCGACAACTAAATAATCGAGCATTTCATTTGTGTTTTTTGCTAACTGTCAGTGAGAACTGCGGCCTAGAGAATATTTATGGCGCTTTGTTCGGTTGCAACTTGACAAAGAGGTATCTTACTGCTCTTTCTTTGGGTATTATTATTGTGTTAGAAAAAGTATGTGATGCGTGCAAACAATTTTTGCTCAGAGCAGGAAAGACCCTTCCTTGGCCCAAAAGTGCTACCTGGGTTGTGTTGGGGTGGTATGAAAAAATGGGGAAAAATTTACCGACAACTAAATAATCGAGCATTTCATTTGTACCGACAACTAAATAATCTTCAATGGAGTATAGGAATTTTTGCTACTGTATATTACCTCTAAAGTAGTTTGGAAAAAATAGGCAGACGATTCAATATAAAGAAATTCCGCGTGCTTAGCCGAAGTGGTGTCAGATATAACCCTACTTTATAAGTGTCAAGGCCCTATTTACCAAAATACAGAATTTTACAATTTTACCACAAGAAAGATCACGAATACATGTTACTTTGTTTCTTTAATTTCTTCCCCTAGGGTGACCGAATCAAAACTGTGATCCTATAAGCTCAAAAGACGGTTCATATATCTTCGATGCCAAAAAAAATTGGGCACGATATAATCAACTTCATGACTACAAGAGGCATCTTACTGCTCTGTCTTTGGGTATTATTATTGTGTTTGAAAAATTATGTGATGCGTGCAAAAAATTTTTGCTCAGAGCAGGAAAGACCCTTCCTTGACCCAGACGTGCTACCTGGGTTTTGTTGGGGTAATATGAGAAAATGGGCTAAAATTTACCGACAACTAAATAAACGAGCATTTCATTTGTGGTTTTTTGCAAACTGTCAATGAGAACTGCGGCCTAGAGAATATTTATGGCGCTGGGGTCGATTGCAACTTGACCAAGAGGTATCTTACTGCTCTGTCTTTGGGTATTATTATTGTGTTTAAAAAAGTATTTGATGCGTGTAAACAATTTTTGCTCAGAGCAGGAAAGACCCTTCCTTGGCCCAGAAGTGCTACCTGGGTTTTGTTGGGGAAATATGAGAAAATGGGCTAAGATTTACCGACAACTAAATAATCGAGCATTTCATTTGTGTTTTTTTGCAAACTGTCAATGAGAACTGCGGCCTAGAGAATATCTATGGTGCTTGGGTCGGTTGCAACTTGACCAAGAGGTATCTTACTACTCTTTCTTTGGGTATTATTATTGTGTTTGAAAAAGTATGTGATGTGTGCAAACAATTTTTGCTCATAGCAGGAGAGACCCTTCCTTGGCCCAGAAGTGCTACCTGGGTTTATTGGGGTAATATGAGAAAATGGGCTAAAATTTACCGACAACTAAATAATCGAGCATTTTATTTGTGTTTTTTTGCTAACTGTCAGTGAGAACTGCAGCCTAGACAATATTTATGGCGCTTGGGTCGGTTGCAACTTGACCAAGAGGTATCTTACTGCTCTGTCTTTGAGTATCATTATTGTGTTTGAAAAAGTATGTGATGCGTGTAAAAAAATTTTGCTCAGAGCAGGAAAGACCCTTTCTTGGGCCAGAAGTGCTACCTGGGTTTTTTGGGGTGATATGAAAAAATGGGCAAAAATTTACCAACAACTAAATAATCGAGCATTTCATTTGTACCGACAACTAAATAATCTTCAATGGAGAATAGGACTTTTTGCTACCGTATATTACCTCTAAAGTACTTTGGACAACATAGGCAGACGATTCAATATAAAGAAATTCAGCGTGTTTAGCCGGAGCGGTGTCAGATATAACCCTACTTTATAAGTTTCAAGGCCCTATATACCAAAATACGGAATTTTACATTTTTACCACAAGAAAGATCACGAATGCATGCTACTTTGTTTCTTTAATTCCTTCCCAAAGGGTGACCGAATCAAAACTGTGATCCTATAAGCTCAGAAGACGGTTCATATATCTTCGATGCCAAAAAAAAATTGGGCACGATATAATCAACTTCATGACAAAGCTGTTTTAAAGTATAAGAAATGGTGGACTTGCCCTTATCGAAAGTAGAACACTTTTGAAACTCCATTTGAATGGTCATTTCTTGGCCAAACCTCGACATTTTGACGCTCTTGACAAGCCAAATTTGGCTTCAAATTTTGCTTCAAATTTGACATCTTTCAATGCAAAGCAGCTAGTTGCTCTTTCCTTTCTCAAACAGCAACAAGTTCATGAAAATGAATAAGATCAGTTTCTTTATTATTTTTTGGCATGATAAAATAATGCTATTGGGCATTAAGTGCTACCTAATAATCGATCTACCACTAGTGCTACCTGGGTTTTGTTGAGGTGATATAAAAAAATGGGCTAAAATTCACCGACAACTAAATAATCGAGCATTTCATTTGTGTTTTTTGCTAACTGTCAGTGAGAACTGCGGCCTAGAGAATATTTATGGCGCTTTGGTCGGTTACAACTTGACAAAGAGGTATCTTACTGCTCTTTCTTTGGGTATTATTATTGTGTTTGAAAAAGTATGGGATGCGTGCAAAAAATTTTTGCTCAGAGCAGGAAAGACTCTTCCTTGGCCCAACAGTGCTACCTGGGTTTTGTTGGGGTGATATGAAAAAATGGGCAAAAATTTACCGACAACTAAATAATCGAGCATTTCATTTGTACCGACGACTAAATAATCTTCAATGGAGTGTGGGACTTTTTGCTACTGTATATTACCTCTAAAGTACTTTGGACAAAATAGGCAGACGATTTAATATAAAGAGATTCAATGTGCTTAGCTGGAGTGGTGTCAGATATAAATAAAAGTACAAAGTTGTTAACTAGTGAAAACCCATTTGGCAATAGTATAGAAAAAAGAAGTTTTGGTTCGAGAATGATTATATTTTAAATTAATCCTTACTTTGATTATTATTTTCTCAGTATAAAATTCATATCGAACATCACCCTGTTGTCACTTGCCCTCCACGTTGTAGCGACACTGCTAGTACTTTTGATTTTGTTTTTTTTGTGAAGTATATACGTATTATTTAACAAAATACGCATTACATAGATATACATTTAAATAAAATCAAAAGTACAAGGGAAGGCCCACCACCACAACTACCAAGAAAACTGTAAGCAATAAAACTGTAAGCAATAAAAAGAAAAATAATGGCCCTTTGAAATTCTGCTTAGGCATTCCTTTTGAATTAGATATAAACGAAATTTGTTTTGTCGGTTTCTTTTTCGGTTGTTACTGTTGTTAATGTTCAGTTCATGACAGCTTTGGATAAAAAAGAAGACAAATGAAGAATTAGAAAATTATAATGCATGAGAACATTGAATCAACCGTGCTGAACTACAGTTAAAAAAGTGGACGATAACAAAATCTGACAATATTCTAAAGCTAATCTTCAAAACTCTGCTAAAATCAAATGTTATATTCGTGGATAAGAAATACTAATTAGTAATGAATCATTATTGCAACTTAACATAAGTTCTATTCTTTGATTCTGTTTCATAATTTTTTCTTCTTATTTCAGTCCCCTTTCAGTTTGAAAAAAAATATATGATAATAATTGTAAAATCATCTTGATTTCTGGAATAAAAATACTATAATATGCCAATAAAATGTATTTCTAGAGTAAAAAATTTAGTTTTTTCCTAATACAGTTTGTATGTTCCCTGCATGTTTTGCAATATTCATCTCACCTCGCTCACTTCCCAGAATATTTGAATAGTGTCATAATACAGCGAATAGTTTCATAATACAAAGTCTACAACGAATAAAGACAGACTGAAAAATAAATAGCCAATAAATACAAACTGTCGATTAGAAAAGCACCTAGAAACTACAAATTAAAAAGCTCTTAATAACCATGCAAAAAGAAAAATGGAGAAGAGAGGGAGGAGAGTGGGGAGGAGAGAAAAAGATATACTACTTCAACTCATGGTGAAGCAGGAATTAATTATATGAAAACAAATTTAGTAGCTGTAGCAGTTGATTTCAATCTTTTATTATGACCCAAGCACCTATAATATAAAACACACAATAAGCAAAGCAAAGCACATGAGGTAGCATTAACACTTGCAAAGGGAAGCTCATTCGGGCTAAGAAGGTAATAGTACACATTACTTCTTCTGGACTAAACTGTCTATAGAGCTGGTCGAAGTTTGGTCTAAATAACTCACAAATTCATCTTTTTGATGGGTTTCACAATTCTCTCGTTGCGTGTTTGATGAGCTCTGACGATAGGAGTTTCAGACCGGTGTTCGGGGCTAGTCTGGAGTGCTGGTTTTGCAAATCGGGTTTATCACTGTATTATAAAATGGGCACGTTTGTTTTGGAGTGCATGGTTTATATGGATGGTAGGAGTGACGTGTTGGTGTTATGACAAGAGGCAAAGCACTTGGCTTAGAGGCAGAGGTGATCCCATCTTGGGCAATTCGTACCTCTTTTCTAGTCTCTTTTTCTAATACTTTATTGGAACCTAGATTACTACTCCTTGGGCACCAAACTTCTGATATTACTTCAAGTTGTGAAGGATAGGGCTGGGATATATGAATCCAGTTTCTTCTTAGCAAGGGCCCAGTTGCTCTTCTTAAAAAGTATGAAATTGGATTATCGCTAAATTGCATTAGTGCATTAGTGAAATATATTAAAGATTCATCCTTGAATAAGGAATCTAAAGGACAAAACTTTTTATTGTACATTCAAGTTTTATTAATAAATAATTTAAAAACATTATTAAAACACATTATTCATAGGGCACTGAAATCAATATTATATATGTGAGAAAGGGTTATTTTAAACCCGTCATCATCACTTAAGCGTTTTCTGACGTTTGAATACCTCGATGTTGGAACCTTTGGTCCTAGGTTTTTTTTTCAGATAAATATCCTTCCTTGTTTCTTTTCTTTTGAGTTCTTTAATTATCCCTTTCCCATCTGTGGAAATGATTAATTTTCTTTTAATATTGGCTGCGCCATTTTTTATTTTTTTAACTGCGTAGTTTGTTAAAAGCACGAGGTTTTAGTTGCGCAGTTACGGGTGACCCATCATAGCTAAAGTTACTTTCAGATAACAAGTTTGCTCCGTATTGTCGAGGCGTGAAAGAAAGGGCATAAAGCTGATTCATTCGAAGTAAGTTGGCTTGATTCATTCGAAGTAAGTTGATTCATAATCTTGGACTTTTTAGCCTAGGTGGAGTCCGGCAGCCTACAGAAGGGCTGAGAATATATTATTTGTAGTAGGAAAAGAGTTGCGAGACATACCGTCATTTACTACATAGACAGGGGTCCGTTTACCCTCCGAGGGGATAGTTAGAGATTTTAGTGATGACTCAGTGTGGGTGCATTCTTGGTATAGAGTTTAACCGTTTGACCATTCAATCACGTTACCATACCCTGGAGCATGGTTTACCGTAAAAAAGATACTAAGATACTCTATATTTGCGAAACAGTAGTGGTAAGCGCGAGCATTCCATTACAATATTTGTCGCCAGCGAGGCTTCCCCTCTAGTAAGTTGTGTAGCACCATTTTTGCGCCAATATCTGGTGGCAGTCGTGACTTACCACTAGACACCCAATATAATATTTTTATTTGGACCGTATACAGGCAGTGCTCAAGGGTACAGTTGAATGCACATTGCTCATATCGAAAGATATATCTCTTCAAATCAACCATCTTGCCTTCAATCATCCGTTGATTAACTCTCTTTCTGAAGTTTGGATGAACAGAGGGTACAGATACTGAGTGTCCCCCACTACTTCTGCTATAACCGTAACCATTGGCCTTGTAGTCTTGTATGTATTCAAAACTATCTGAACATACTAGAAAAATGATATCTGCAGTAGGATAGGCTGGAACTTTGTTCTTGCAGATTTTAAACTTTGATATACCAGTTTCGTGAGCGGTCCTTAAGTAATGAGCTAATTTGGGATGGCCACGACGTTTTCGAACCATAACTCAACATCTGATAAAAAGCAGCTCTTACTAGTCTATCTTCATTACACCTAATGAGCTTCAACCAAAATCTAAGCATCACAATAGACCTACGTAGTTTAAACGAAAACAGGCCCATATCACCTTTCAGAATCTGTGAATGAGTTGTCTCAAAAAAATCATATGCTATGCTTTACCCCCACCCCCTCCCTTAATGTGTAAATATATAGTCCATTTTTGTTTCTAAACTATTATATTTTCGTTCCATTTTGTTTTATTTCATTAGAATTAACGACACTCCACTTCTCGCGTGTGTACCTGGATTCTAAACAAGTACCGTTGTTTCTTATGAAAAAGAAAGCACGAGCATGACAGCTGACAGTTAAAATTCGGGATTTGCAGGTTGCACAAAATATCTTCAAAGTTTTCCAATAACAAATTCTATCTGTAATTAGTGGACAAATTATAAACTTAAAAAGGCCCTTAAACTTCTACAATAGAATCCTGTGAGTATCCTGCAGTTAGGGAGGGAGAGGGATATCCCAAATGGTGTATTTTAATGCCAAAACATCATAGTTCTAATTGAACCATCAGATAAATACAGGATTAGTTCTAAATGAGAGACAAGGGGATTGCGGAAGTAAAAAACGATGTATAATCACCAGGGCCATAACAAGAATTTTTATTTTTTTTGGGGGGGGGACACAATAAACTTTAAAAAATGTATCTGGATTGCTTTTTGATCTGCTTTCTGGGAATATTTCTGGTCTACGCTGCTATCATGAAATTAGAGTATCATTAAATTCCAAAATGAGCAGGATCTATTATATATGGAAGGGGACTGTCCTTCGTCATCTGCAACTCCACCTTGTGATCACTGATACTCTGGAGGATGCTGATTAGATCAGAAATTGAGAGCTCTAGTCCAGGGGCGGATCAATAGCAAAATCTTGGTGGGAGGGGTGGGGCAGTGTGACAAAAGCGCCAATGA
The DNA here is from genome assembly GCA_029168905.1 of Artemia sp. Kazakhstan ARC1039. NCBI lineage: Eukaryota > Metazoa > Arthropoda > Branchiopoda > Anostraca > Artemiidae > Artemia > Artemia sp. Kazakhstan ARC1039. Next base: position 19,584 of record JAQQPU010002598.1, read on the forward strand.
GCAAAATCTTTGGGGGGGGGGGGGCAATGTAACAAAGGGGCCAATAATTGACCAAATATACAAGTTTATTCTAAAGGAAGAATGAAAAAAAAACAGGAAAATAGGACGCCAGAAAATCGTGGGGGGGGGGGTGGTTGACTTCAACAAAAATTTTACACGAGGGGAAGTTTGCCTGAATTCATAAGCAAAATTTACTCATTTACCTCATGAGAAGTAATCCATGAAGAACTATCATCAGTAATAATTCTCTGCTGTAAAATTTTCCATACAAGAAACTTCCTGTTGGAGGGGAAGGACCTTTGAAAAATTTTCAAAATAGAGGTGATTTTTGGTATGAATAAAAAAAAACGATCATAAATAAAGTTAAAAACAAGTATTTTTTCGAGTTAGATTATGTTCAGAAGAACTTTTCGTCCAGAATAGTTAACAAGATTTTTTTTTTGGGGGGGGGGGGGGGGGGTGGGCATTTGCAGTGAGCATGAACTTTTACGAGGTAAAATTTATGGGGGTACTATCTTGCGCGTGGGAACTTTCCTTGGGGGAGTTTTCCTTGGGGAAATTGCCATGAGTAGGGAGGCGTGTGTCCCGTTATTATTCGAAAAACGATCAGAAATTAAATTTTAAGAAAAACTATTTTTCAACTGAAAGCAAGGAGCAGCACTAAAACTTAAAAAAATCAGAAATTAATATATTTTTGCGGTGCCTCCTCCTCAATACCCTGCTCTTTACGCTAAAGTTAAACCTTTTTTTCAAAAGTCTTAAAAAGGGCCTCCTGAATCAAATTTCCCAGTTAATAGTGTATGACATGTGAAAGTTTGCTAATCATTCCTGATTTTCAGGGCAAGTTTATTCAAATTTTAATTAAGAACTACTTTTTAACCAACCCTTTAGATTAATAAAAATACCGTTTGCAAGAATTCTTATTGAAACAACCTATTTTGGTATTTTATTGGAACAGCACAAACAGTGGAAAATATCCCCCACCCAAATTATCATAAATTAGTGCTACCGGTCACTGATTTTCACTGCGAAGGAAACATTAAAACCTGTACATGGGATAATCTGCAGTACCTGCAAATAATAATCTAAACCTGTGAACGTTTGACACATCCAAAATTACTTCAAAATAGCACTTAAAAATAAGAGATTCGCGTCTCATATGCCGTCTTCTATTCAAAGTACAAACTCCATAACTCGTAATTAGCAGACCCATGTATACGATGGATATGTCTTTGTATCCTTGCCAAAAGCCAAAACAAGAGACATTCAAGTTTTGTGACAGAAACCAGTTTTTGACGTAGTGCCTAAACATGCCGCATTTCCATAGAGTCGTTTTTGGTTTAGAATTAGCATGCCATTACCTTCGTATTAGTTTAAGAAACAAAACAAGTCTTGTGACGTCAGCTCTTAAACATGCCCTTTTTCGTCAAGAATTCATTTTTGTTTTGAAGCGGCATCAAACCTGTTTCAAACATACCACAAAGCGGCTGATCCTGTTTTCGACCGCCCCGGCGTCAATTATAGCATGAGAAGTTGAGAATTTCGGCCTAAAGCCATATTGATGAAGAGAAATCAAGGATACGGAGTGCTGACTGTCAAACAGAAAGGGAGAAAGACGTCTGAAGATGATTCTCTCGAGTACTTTGGATATAGCAGGAAGAATTGAGATTGGACGATAATTACCTATCTCAGTTGGATCGCCCTTTTTAAGAACTGGAATAACAATGGCTGACTTTAGTAAATCAGGGAAAACTCCGTGGGTTAAAGATAGGTTGGCAATATGCTTGATGGGCTCGTAAACAAAAGGAGAAATGGTCTTCAGGAGCTTATTACTTAATCCAAGACAGTCAGGAGTAAAAACTATTAGGGAGAGAACCGATGATTGGAAGTACCTCATTGCTATCAGTTGGGCAAAAAAACATGGATCTAAAATTGAAGCAAGGGAATACAACCTGTGAGGAGGAGCGGGAGTCAGTATGAGGAACATTAGAAAAATAATTATTAAGTGCATCAGGTGCATGTAAGGGGTCAATTAATCTACTATTTGTTTCTTTAAGGCGAATAGGTATAGACTTTAGTTTTCTATTTTTTGAAAGTATATCATTAATGGTGGACCAAATCTTTTTCAGGTTTCCTTTGCAATTGAGAATTTTTATATAATAATAATTTTTCTTCGCTTCACAGATGAGTTTAGTGTATAAGTTTTTATAATGTTTATAATTAGATAGGTCAATATCACTACTGGTCTTACAGGCTAGCTTATATAATTTGTTTTTATGATATGAGGAGACAATGAGGCTATGTGACATCCAGGGGCAAAAAGAGATATTTTTCCAGTTAGGTTTACGAGTAGGAAAAGTTGAATGGATGATTTCACTTAGCCTATGTGCAAAACCATTTGTGGAAGAATTTACTTCTTGACAATTTAAGACATTGGACCAGTCAGTGGTTCTTAGGCAATCGATAAAATAGTTTATATTTGCAGAGCTGTAATTTCGAGTTGGTGTTGGGATATTAATTCTAGAGCGTAGAGGTAGTGGTTGCGAAGGTAGTGACAAGTAAATGGGAAAATGGTCTGACAGATCTGAAAATATTATATTTGAGGACAGGTCATTTCCCAGGGAGGTGGATACAAAAATTTTGTCAATTAATGTTGAAGTTCATCTCACAGAATCGACTCTACTGGGGAAAAAAATGTAGGTAGAAGACCACTCGCGGTTACCGATTCAAAAAAAGTGTCAGATTCAATATTTTTACCAACATTAAGTAGGTTGCAAATAAAGTCCCCAAGAACTATTGCCTTTTTATGGGGTAGGTTAATAAAATTAGAAAAATCATCAAACAGATTACATAAACATGAGGTTCTAATTTCCAGAACTTCCAACTATGTTGAACAAAATGTCTATGTGAAAATTTTGATTGAGTGTGTTTTGGGAAATTGTGAGCATGAGAGGGGGGTTAGTTACCCTCCAATCAATTTCGACTATTAAAAAGGGCACTGGCCGTCTCAATTTCCAATTGAATGAACCTCTTTTGAAGTTTCTACGACAACGCTATCTATAAGAACCTCATATGCCCCCCGGGCATAACTTAAAACCTTTGCCCTGGGGTCTCTGGGGGGTTTGTCATCCTCAAATACATAATTTCCAGAACTTTCAAATACGTTGAACAAAATAACTATCTCTAAACTTTGATTGAATGTGTTTGGGGAAATGGGGGCGTGATAGGGGGATTAGTTGCTCTCCATTCACTTTCGACCATTAAAAAGGGCACTAGCCCTCTCAATTTCCAAAAGAATGAGCCCCTTTTGAAGTTTTTACGACAACGCTATCTATAAAAACCTCATATGCCCCCCGGGCATAACTTACAACCTTTGCTCTGGGGTCTCTGGGGGGTTTGTCATCCTCAAATACATAATTTCCAGAACTTTCAAATACGTTGAACAAAATAGCTATCTCTAAACTTTGATTGGATGTGTTTGGGGAAATGGGGGGCGTGAGAGGGGGATTAGTTGCTCTCCATTCACTTTTGACTATTAAAAAGGGCACTAGCCCTTTAAATTTCCAATCAAATGAGCCCTTTTTGAAGTTTCTAAGACAAAACTTTCTACAAAAATCTTACATGCCCCCAAGGCATACCTTCAACCCTTGCCTTGAAGTCTATGAGGGGGTTATCACCCTCAAAGATCTAATTTCCAGAACTTTCAACTACGTTGAACAAAATGGATATTTCAAAATTTTGATTGAATATATTTGGGGAAATGGTGGGCGCGAGAGGGGGGCTAGTTGCCCTTCATTCATTTTTGACTATTAAAAAGGGCACTAGCCCTTTCAATTTCCAATCGAATGAGTCGTTTTTGAAGTTTCTACATCATCGCTTTCTACAAAAACCTTTTATTCTCCAAGGGAATAACTTACAACCCTTACCCTGAGGGCTGTGGGGGTGTTTGTCATCCTTAAAGACCTAATTTCCAAAACTACGTTGTTCAACTACGTTGAACAAAATGGCTATCTAAATATTTTGATTGGATGTGTTTGTGGAAAAGATAAAGATGTGTTTGTAAGAGGGGATTAGTAGCCCTTAAATCGCTTTCGAATATTGAAAAGGGCACTGGCCCTTTGAATTTCCAATCGAATGAGCCCTTTTTCAAGTATCTATGACAAAACTTTCAATAAAAACCTTATGTGCCCCCCCCCCCAGGACACAACTTATAACCCTTGCCCTGAAGACTGTGGTGGGAGCGTCCTGCTCAAAGATATAATTTCCAGAACTTTCAACTGCGTTGAACAAAATGGCTATCTGGGAGGGGAAGGGCTGTTAGTTGCCTTCAAATCACTTCCTACTAAAAAAAAGGCACTAGCCATTTCCATTTCCAATCGAATGAGCCTTTTTTGAAGTTTCTACGACAAATATTTCTATAAGAAACCTAATATGCCCCCAGGGCATAACTTACAACCCTACCCCTGAGGGCTGTGGGGGAGTTGTCTCTTCAAAGACCTAATTTCCAGAACTTTCAACTACATTGAGCAAAACGGCTATCTCAAAATTTTCACTGGAGGTGTTTGGGGAAAAGGTGGACGTGAGAGGGGGGTTAGTTGCCCTCCAAACACTTTTGAATATTAAAAAGGGCACTAGCCTTTTGACTTTCCAATTGAATGAGCCTTTTTTGAAGTTTCTACGACAACGCTTTCTATAGAAACTTTATATGCCCCCAAGGCATAACTTATAACCTTTGCCCTGAGGGCTGTGGGGGAGTGTCCTCGTCAAAAACATAATTTCTATCTTGAAATCAACTACATTGAACAAAATGGCCATCTCAAAATTTTGATTGGATGTGTTTGGGCAAATGGTGGGCGTGGAAGGGGTGTTAGTTGCCTTCCATTCACTTTCGACTATTAAAAAGGGCACAAGCCACTTCAATTTCCATTCGAATAAGCCCTTTTTGAAGTTTCTACGACAACTCCTTCGATACGAAGTGCCCTGGTCTAAGACCAAGAAAAAAAATCATACATTTTGCCAACATCGTTCTTTAATTAGGCAGCGCTATTGCGCTGCCTATGAAACTTCATATGCCCCCAGGGAATAACTTACAACCCTTGCCTTGAGGGCTGTGGGGGAGGTGGGACTGTCATCCACAAAGACCTAATTTCTAGAACATTCAACTACCTTGAAAAAAATGGCAATCTCAAAATGTTGATTGTATGTGTTTGGGGAAATCGTGGGCGTGAGAGGGGGATTAGTTTCCCTCCAATTACTTTTGACTATTTTAGAGGGCACTAGCCATTTCAATTTCCAATCGAATATAGCCCTTTTTGTGTTCTACGACAACGCTTTCTATCAAAACCTTATATGCCTCCCAGGCCATAAATTACCACCCTTGCCCTGAGGGCTTTGGGGGGGGGGGGGATTGTCATCCTTAAAGACCTAATTTCCAAAACTTTCAACTACGTTGGACAAAATGGGTATCTAAAAAATTTTGATTGGATGTGTTTGGGGAAAAGGTGAGTTTGAGAGGAGGGTTAGTTGCCCTCCAATCACTTTCGACTATTAAAAAGGGCACTAGCCCTTTGAATTTCCAATCAAATGCACCCTTTTTCAAGTTTCTACGACAAAGCTTTCAATAATTCATTATATGCCCTCAGGGCATAACTTCTAACCTTGCCCTGAGGGCTCTGAGGGGGAGGAGTTGTCATCCTCAAAGACCAAATTTCCACAACTTTCAACTACGTTGAAACAAAAATGGCTATCTCAAAATTTTTATTGGATGTATTTGGATAAATGGTGGGCGTGAGAGGGGGGTTAGTTGCCCTCGAATCACTTTCGACTATTAAAAAGGGCACTAGCCCTTTGAATTTCCATTCGAATGAGACCTTTTTCAAGTTTCTACGACAAAGATTTCAATGATAACCTTATATGCACCCAGGGCATAACTTATAACCCTTGCCCTGAAGACTGTTGGGGGAGTTTCCTGCTCATAGATATAATTTCCAGAACTTTCAACTACGTTAAACAAAATGACTATCGGAAACTTAAAACCCTTGCCCTGAGGGCTTTGGAGGAGTGTCCTCCTCAAAAACATAATTTCTATCTGGAGATCAACTACGTGAACAAAATAGCTATCTCAAAATTTTTATTGGATGCGTTAGGGGAAATGGTGGACGTGGAAGGGGTGTTAATTGCCTTTCAATCACTTTCGACTATTAAAAAGGGCACTACCCGTTCCAGTTTCCAATTGAGTGAGCCCTTTTGAAAGTTTCTACGACAACTCCTTCGATACGAAGTGCCCTGGTATGGAAGAAGAAGAAAACAAAAAAATAAATAATACATTGTGCCAACATCGTTCTTTGCTTAGGTAGTGCAATTGCACTGCCTATGATAGTAATTATTACAGGGAAGTGTACAGACGTTTTTCAGGGGAGGATAGATTTTTCTGGGGGTGAACTTTCCAGGGAAAATTTTATACGGGGGGAAATTCGTCAGAATTCGTATCCAAAATTCATTTTATTTGTCTCACTTTCTCGTTGACAAACCCATTTTACATGCGGAGATACATTAGGGGAAGTGTCAGGGGAAAGATTCAACAGAGTTGAAACTCTCCGGGGGATTTTTACGTCACGGGAAGGATTTCCCAAGGGAGAGATTTTCCGTGGGGGAAACATCATCAGGAGAAATTTTCCACGGGGAATTTTTCTGCGGGAGAATCTTCCCATTGGGGGAGGGATCATAAGCAAGAAATTTTCTAGGAGGAATTTGCAGCAAGAATGGATTTTTCTCTGAAGAATTCTACATGGGAGGAACTTCCTTTGGAGAATTTTTCATCATATTCAGAAATTAAAGAGTATCCTTACTGACGAAGAGAAGGAGTTTGGAATAGGCCCAGGTATGGTTCTAGCCTTGGCAAGTCTGCATCTCTTTCCTTATATGAAACGTTTTTTTATACAAGTTCTTAACAAGCTTACTTCCGCTACAAGAACTGAAAAAGAAGGAGTTTTACGGTATAGGTACCATAAGAGCAAACAGGGTACATGGTGAAAAAGTTGACTCTGATAAAGCTCTCAAGAAAAGGGGTAGAGGATCTTGCCATGAATTGTTAAGGAGCAACTTGTGTCGTGTGTCTGGTAATATAAGTAAAGTAAAAAATTAAGCATGACGGCACTAGACCCTTAAGGTCCAAACCTGCTGTGCTGATATCCGTTTCGTGGCCCTAATCCAGGAAGTACAATAGGGGGCTGGGGGCCAGCCACCCTATGCTTTCGCACACCCTTCCTGCTTACCTTCCCAGATTTCTCCAGGTACCCATTTAGAGCTGGGTCGACTCTTGCTAAGCTTACATAGTCACACCACTGACCCGCGTCCCAAACCAAATAACTGACCACGCCAGGGATCGAACCTGTGCCCCTTGGACAAAGAGTTCGCAACCCAGCGCATGTCTGGTAATGAACAGCAGATCAGTCATTATCTCCTCAAATATGATACGAAGTGGAGCAAAATCAACAAGGAAATGATGAAATGGTGCAAAATCAACAAGGCTGAAGTACTGGTAAGGCAACTTGAAGCTATTGCAGTGTATTATAGGTCTATGGTTGGAGTCAATAAACTCGACCAAATTGTTTCGCAATATCGAGTCTTCATTCGATTCAGGATATGGACACTGCGGCTTGAGTTCCACAAGATTGACTTGGCGGTAGGGAATAGCTTGCTTGAATAAACCAAATTTCAAAAGGCCCAAAAGGCTAAGAACTCTATGGATTCCCTTACTTTCTGTCTAGAGGGGGAAGAGTCTCTGAACATGAGCAAAGATGTGATACCCATGAGACGAGGGAGTTCGCGCTTGGTCACCTTGACCAGCCTCGTCAGGAAAATGAAATGAATGGCCCCTCTTTTGCTAGGCAAAAGAAGAAGACAAAATTCCGAAGAACATGTTCTGCCGTGAAAGGTGGTTCTTTTCCCCATTGGCCTGAAAATATGTACTCCAAAACAGGTACAAAAGTGCCCCATACGTCATGAAAACCCTCTCCAGCTGCACCAAATGCAAGGTCTTATTATGCCTCCAGGAAACCAGAAACTGCTTTGTAAAATTTCAGACTCCTAAATAAGAACGTAAAATGTTATGAGAATGTATTTAAATGACATAAGAACCTATTCGGTAATCTTGGCTTCTCACTGATTTTTGTAAATATGATATTTGAATACATAAACAGTGTCATTTTGTCCTCAGACAAGTACATTCAAAATGAGGTACAACGAGAGATGTAAAAAATTTGAGAAAAATACTGTATCATCTTGGTGTGTCAGAAGTTCCATATTTTTCACCTTCTCCAATAAAATTCGTGAATGAAAGGGTAAAAAAAAAGTTCTAAAGCTTCTGAATTCTAGCTTACCACCTTTGTCTAGTAGATGAAAACAGCTTATTAGAATTTCCAGTTCATAGGTGTTTTTTTTTTTTGTAGAGAACCCCAACTGAATAAAACCTATAGCACTAGAGGATGGATCCCATCCCCGTCCAAGAGATTGAATCGAATGACCTCAAAATGAGGCACAAAGTTACTTAAAATTACAGTTTCAACGAGAATTACGCCTTTTTCAAACAGTAATCTTTCTAAGACATACCAGAATACTAAAGCAAATAGCTTACCCTGCCCTTTTCCTAGTAATTAACTGAGTTGGTAAGAAACTTTTGTAAAATAATGAACAATATAAACAACAAATGTTCACTAGAAAATAATTTTACATTATTTTCTCATTTTATTCCAGCATAAATCAATAAGAGGACCCATATAAATTTTTTAAGTAGTGGCTTGGATAGGAAATGTGAGCTAGGATCTGTCAGGAATACATTTAGACCAGTTTATCAAAGAAACAAGTCTCTACTCACTTTGTGATGCGATATATTTAAAAAAAGGAAGAATAAAAAGAAAGAAGAAGAGGAAGGGAATAAAAGATGATAAAGTAATTTATGTGTTTTACTTCGTTTTTCGAAGCTATTAGCAAGGTGGATAGTAACAGTGAAAAGGTAATTGATTGAGAATAAATCAGTCAACAGGTGTGGATGGTTTGGCGAATAGAAGAAAAAACAGAAGAAATTGCGCATACTCTCTAAAATCTGATTTATTTTCATGGTTCAAGGTAGCAACATTGTAAAAATTTGCTGTTGCCCTAATAACTTCATAATTTTGAAAAAAAGAAAATTTTAGAAAATCATGGTTTTCAGGTTTGAATAGATCAGTGATGGGTCCAGGAAGCAAAAAACATCTTTTTTAACATATTTTTTTAATAAAAATCCAAATTTTTCATTTTTTTTTAAATATATCTTGTACTTTAAAGAGTATCAAACAGTTCGTGGTAACGAACTCCGAGTAAGGAGTGACCCGGCTCAATGGTAACCGAAACTCTAAAAAACAGAATTTTGATACCAATAGATACATCAAAAGAATCAAATTTTAATTCTGATTTCAAATCTATAATTTTCATCAAGTTTAATCTTAACTATCAAAAGTTACGCGCCTGAGAAAATTTGGCTGATTTTCGAAAAAAGGGGGAAAGACCCCCTAAAAGTTATTGAACCTTAATGAAAATCATACCATCATATTCAGCGTATCAGAGAACCCTACTGTAGAGGTTTTAAGCTCCTATCTACAAAAATGTGGAATTTTCCATTTTTTGCCAGAAGAAAGATCACGGATGCGTGTTTATTTGTTTTTTTTTTTTTTTCCCAGGGGTGATCGTATCGACCCAGTGGGCCTAGAATATCATGGGAGGGCTCATTGGAAGGGAAATTAAAAGTTCTAGCGCCCTTTCCAAGTGACCAAAAAAATGGAGGTTAACTAGGCCCCCTCCCACGCTCATTTTTTTCCCAAAGTCACCCGATCAAAATTTTGAGATAGCCATTTTGTTCAGCATGGTCGAAAATATTATAACTATGTTTTTTAGGATGACTTAATCCCTCGAAGCCCCCAGGGGGAGGGCTGAAAGTTATGAACTTTACCCAATGTTAACATATATTATTGGTTATTGGGAAGTATACATACGTTTTCAGGGGGAATTTTTTCTGGTAGTGGGGGGTGAGGGTTGGTCGGGGGTTATATGGGAGGATCTTTTCATGAAGGAAGTTTTCATGGGGGAAGGGATTTTGCTATGAAGGTGGCGCCGGATTTCCCATCATTATTTTTTTTTTTAATCAGAAATTAAATATAAAAAAACAAGTTTTTTAACTGAAAGTAAGGAGCAACATCAAAACTTAAAACGAATAAAAAAATATTAGCTGTATGATTGGGTTCACCTTCTAGTCAATGCCTCGCTCTTTAAACCAAAGATTTCTTAGTACTTTCATAAGAGCTATTTATTCTAATTAACGGCCTTTGTGATTAAGGGGTCTTTTTAAAGAATTGGAACAAAATTTGAACTTTAGCTTAAAGACCAAGGTATTGACTAGGGGCCAAACCCTCTAATATATGTATTAAAAATATATGAATATAGAAGTTCGTTACGTAAATTAATTCGTAAGTTACGTATATTTATTGCTAATAAAAACGTTCGTAAATAAAATTCAACAAGTTTCGAGAAAGCCATTAAACCAAATAAAAGTAAAATTAATATGCAAATTTCGTTTTAATTATTCATGCACGGTGAGCCAAAATCAAAACCTGCATTAATTAAAAAACGTTCACAAATGAAATAAAAAAAAACAAGTTTTTTTAACTGAAAGTATGGAACGACGTTAAAACTTAAAACGAAGAGAAATTATTCCGTATATGAAATGGGCTGTTCCCCCCCCCCCTCGACGCCTCGCTCTTTACGCTAAAGTTTGACTTTCTCAAAACTCAATTTTTTTTAAAAAATAAAATTTTGTTTTAATTGCAAATTTTTTAAATTAACTTTAACGAAATTCACACCATCAGATTCAGCTTATCAACGAGCATTATTTAAGAAGCTTCAAACTCTTATCTGCAAAAATTTGGAATTTTGCATTTTTAATGAACTTTAACGAAGATTACACCATCACATTCAGCTTATCAGAGAACCCTATTAAAGAAGTTTCATGCTCCTATCTGCAAAAAGGTGGAAATTTGTATTTTTTGCCCGAAAAAAGATCACGATGTGTGCCCTCCAAAAAATGGAGGGCAACTAGGCCCCCTCCCACGCTCAATTGTTTCTCAAAGTCACCCAATTAAAATTTTGAGATAGCCATTTTGTTCAGCATAGTCGAAAATCTAATAAATATGTCTTTTAGGGTGACTTAATCCCACACACTTCCCAGGGGAAGGGCTGCAAGATATGAACTCTGCCCATTGCTTACATATTGTATTGGTTATTGGGAAGTATACAGACATTTTCAGGAAGGATTTTTTTTCTGATGGGGGGGAGGCTGGAGGAGGGGGTTACTCGGGAGAATCTTTCCATGGAGGATGCTTCTTTGGGGTAAGGGACATCTCTATGAAGGGTACACCGGATTTCGTAATAAAAAAAACAACAAGCGATACGGCTCAATAGTAATCAAAACTTTTAAAAACGGAATTTTGATGTCAATAAATGTATCAAAAAGAATGGGCTTATAATGCTGATTCTAAATATATAAATTTTATTAGGTTTAGTATTACTCATCAAAGGCTACGAGCCTGAGAAAATCTACCAGATTTTTTCAAGAGGGAGGAAACATCCCCTACAAGTGAAAGAATTTTAATGAAAATCCCACCGTCAGATTCAGCGTATCAGAAAACCCTGTTACATAGGTTTCATGCTCATATCTGCAAAAATCTGCAACTATATCTGCAACGTATTTTTTGCCAAAAGAAATATACGAATATAGAAGTTCGTTACGTAAGTTAATTTGTAAATTACGTCAGAACCAAATTTAGAGACAGCCATTTAGCAAAAGAAGAGTAAAATTTTTATGCAAATTTTGTTTACTTATTCAATGACGGTGAGCCAAAATAAAAGCTGCATTAACTAAAAAACGATCAGAAATTAAATAAAAAAACAAGTTTTTTAAACTGAAAGTAAGAAGCGACATTAAAACTTAAACCGAACAGAAATTATTCCGTATATGAAAGGGGCTGTCCCCTCCTCAACGCCTCGCTCTTTACGCTAAAGTTTGACTCTGTCGCACAACTTTATTTTTTAAAACAA
>JAQQPU010002598.1:35001-60190 GCA_029168905.1 Artemia sp. Kazakhstan ARC1039
AGAAGAACCCCCCCCCAAAATTTTTGGCCCCCCCCCCCGAATATATCTTTTCAGAACAAGTTCTTTACGTAATGTTCCACCTAAACCCATTTTACAAGCTGAAGTACCCATCCTTTTCACCCACAACTTTACTTTACACATTTTTGAATACCACAACACCAATCAATACTTTTCAAAAGACATTTCAGAATAAGTTCTTTTGTTAATGTCCCACCTAAACCCATTTAACAAGTTGAAGTACCCATACTTTTCACCCACAACTTTACTTTACAGCTTTTTGAATACCACAACACCAAGCAATACTTTTCAAAGATATTTCAGAACAAGTTCTTTTCTTAATGTCCCACCTAAACCCGTTTTAGGAGTTGAAGTACCCATCCTTTTAACCCACAACTTTACTTTACAGCTTTTTGCATACCACAGCACCAAGCAATACTTTTCAAAAGACATTTCAGAACAAGTTCTTTTCTTAATATCCCACCTAAACCCATTTTACAAGTTGAAGTACCCATCTTTTTCACCCACAACTTTACTTTACAGCTTTTTTGAATACCACAACACCAAGCAATACTCTTCAAAAGACATTTCAGAACAATATTCTTTTCTTAATGCCCCACCTAAACCCATTTTACAAGTTGAACTACCCATCCTTTTCACCCACAACTTTACTTTAAAGCTTTTTGAATACCACAACACCAAGCAATACTCTTCAAACGACATTTTGTACCTTGAGTAAAATGTGATATATTTAAAATACAAAAATAAAGTTCCTTCTTTCTAAATATGATTCTGACTTCCTCTAATTAAGTTAAATCTCGTTTCAAAAAAGAAAAGTTCTTCATCAGCAAAAAGAAAACTGCCTTTAAGTTCCAGCCAAAACTCGACGCTAATCACGGGATATGGTTTTGAATTTCACCGAGAAAAGTGGTAATAAAAAAACTACTAAATACAATGTTTTGCAGGAAGTCTAAGTTATAAGAGTGTGTGAACGTTTAAATCATCAAAAATATTTAAAACAAATTATTGGACGAGGAGTTTGCCCCACCTCAGGACTTGGGCCAATTGTGAGTCAGCTCTTAGAGCGCAGGACTAAAACTATGTTTGATAGTGTGGTATAAGTGCTTTTTGGAAGATTATTAAGATAAGAATTATTTTTGGCGTCAGGCATTGCAGTTCAGTCATCATTATTATCTCTGCTCCTATTTGTCGTCAATTGAAGTGAGCATTGTTGTACACCTAAAATGTAAGTCACAATAAATCTATTGCTCTTCTATTTGTGTTTATTTTGTTTTATATGTCTGTATCTCTCCAATAATTAAATTTAAATTACAAAGTTTATAGCCTAATTAGTTCGCATGATTTTCTCCAATTTCCGACCGTGCCATTTGCAGCAATAAAAAATTTAAGACTGTCCTAATTACGGTAATGAAGATTGACCGCGTCAAATGTAATATTATGCTTAAAAGCGGTGTACCGATCGCGCCGCTCGCCGAAGGCGAGACAATAAAATATGTAGCTATATAAATGTAACCTCTTTTCCTTGAGTTATTAGGAAATCAATTACCTCTTATATTATGTAGAAATCAGATTCCTGGGAGCGCTACCTTGGAAGTATGCGAACTAATTATCTGTCGTGCGACTAGATACAGACATATAAGTAAAGTGATTAGCCCTATAACCACTAATCTATTACAGGAAAACCCTTTAAAATATCTCATAGTAGATAATAGACTTCCCAAAATAGGTTAAGTGAAAAAATAAATTTATTTTGAGTTATTCAAATGCAAAAAAAATGTCAGAAGAATTAGACGAACAATTAAAGGCGCAAAAGTTGGTCGCGAAAAATATAGAAACAGCAAAGTCTATCCCGCAGTACAATAGACAATCAGATATCGAGGAATTTAATATCCAATTGGCCCAGTTTGTACAATTAACAAAAACAGAGCTAGAAACGTTAGTCGACATGCTTCTATTAAGATTAAAAGACCAGGCCTTAACCTTTCTAAAGCAGATTGAACGTACTATAGGAGATTATGCCAACTTGCTAATAAATACGGTGGAAAAATTGTTAACGACATTTAAAGATAGATTTATCGAAACCAGTTCTACAAATAAATTAAAACACGGAATGGTATGTTTTGACCATTCACAAAAAATAAGGGAATATATTGATAATTGACGGATTTATGTAGTAGCAAAATACGGAGAAGGTTCGGGAAAGCTATATGAAAAAGTCATATTACAAACTTTTTTGCAAGGGCTACCCCCAAAACTATATAGAATGTTAATATCCAAAAATATTCAGACGTTGGATCTTGCAGTTTAGGAGGTAGATCGATTGATCGAAGTTGATAGGATGGTGGCTAATCACAGTAAAGCAAAAATAAATAGCCTAGGCGAATCAAACGCAAACATGACCTTAAAGGGCGATCAGGCGTCTCCCAATTCCTTTTCAAGGGATAACTCCCCAGTGCCACAAAGGAATAAAACGCAAGAACCCGCTTGGCAGAAACCAGTACGTTTTCAGCCTGTCAAACAATCTAGTTATGAAAATAACCCTACAATAATAAGATGTTATATTTGTAATTGACCTGGGCACATCGCAAGGGAGTGCCGTTATGTCCCCAATAGCACACCAAGAATTGTTGTCGGCAGTATGCAAAATTATGGCAACCATTTGTTCGGAAGAACAAATTTTAGCGCCGGTGGTACAATAGGCTATAGCCAGGGAAGATTGCGTCAATCAGTACCTTACAACGCATACCAACCAAATTTGTATAACCCTCCCCCCCCCCCCCCCACACCAAATAATTATCGGCTGACGGGAAATACAAATTTTTCAAGCCAACGGCATTTGCTGTCAGCGCCAACACCCGGCACTGGCGCAAGAAATCCAAACTATAGTAATAATACATGGCGAAAGCAGACAAATGTAACGGAATCTCACATGTCTGAATCTCTATTGCAGACACCGACGTACGAAATAAATCCACGGGCAAACTCGTCAGGCCCCTCGGAACAATAAATTGGAACCAGAGGGCGCCTAGAATGTTTTATAGGTCCAAACTGACCGATAATAGTACCGTCTTGTAGTGATAGTAATAACAAGTTACCTATATGTAATTATTTTTGTGTGGCAAATGTTTACTTTAAAGCTTTGATTGACTCTGGTGCAACGATTAGTATCATAAACTCATGCGTATTTTATATGTTGCCTCCGCATATTAGGTGACAGACGAACCCTAATAATCCCAATTTCACTAGCGTAACAGGGCATAAATTCGATGCAAAAGGTTCAATTCGCCGAAACGTAAAAAGGGATAATAGAATCTTTCCGATAAATTTTATAATATGCGATAACTTTCCGTACGAAGCCATTATCGGTGCAAATTATTTAAGGTCTAATAGAGTACTATTAGACGTGGCTAACAAAAGGCTTGTCTACCCAGCTAAGGTAGGGGAAGAAATTTTTACCTTAAAAAATTGTAACAGAGGTTATGAAGACAACATTTCTGGCGGTATAATGTAGCAATCTTGGGAACCTCATGTCTCGCCAGGAGGACATGGCATAATCGGAAATTTTTTCAATTATTCTGAGAGATATTGCAGAAAAGAAGTAAATTTAAATAATAAGTGTATTGAATCTGCAAAAATAAAAATAGGAGATATGCGGCAGTACAGGTCAAACGAAATCAAGAAAATAGTGGAATGATGGAAAAAAGTAGTGAACCCCAATGCAGTTCAGGCACAGCCAATGCTATTGACGGATAGCGCCAGTCTAAATTTAATAGACAATGAAAATAAAGAAAAATATTATGGATTCGCAATACGGAAAACAAAATACAATTTTGACCCCGTCAAATGAAATTCCTGAAAATCTGCTATGCGAAGAACAGATTATATCTTGCGACAAAGGAGAAGGTTTTATTTGGGTAACTAATAACCACGAAAATGACACAATTACAATAAAAAAGGGGACGTGTTTAGTTCAAATCCAAGTTTTATCGGAGAATGATTTAAATAGATGGGAGGATTCCAAAAGAAACCTAGTAAATGGCATTAAAACCTCAATTAAAAAATACCCTCTAACTAAATCGCAATTCTTAAACAAATTTAATATGGATCATATTACGGACTTAGATCTTAAGAAAAAATTATGTGAATTATTAAAGATGGAATTTTAAAGATGTATTATCCGCAACTGAAGATGATATCTGACTGATACCGTTTTATGAACACTCAATTTTAACGCCTGGTAATCCCGTAGCAAAACAGCCATATCGTATGCCGTATAAGCACAAAGAATGGTTAAAAAATAAAATCCACGAATTAGAAAAAAATGAAATTATACGCCCCAGTATAAGTCCGTATTCTGCACCAGTGATCTTGGTACCAAAAAAGAATGGTGATCTTAGACTTGTAGTAGATTATAGAGCCCTCAACAAACAAGTAGTTACTGATAAATTTCCTTTACCAAGAATAGATTAAATTCTTGACTGTATTTCAAGCAAAAACAAAATCTTTACTTCTTTGGACCTTACCCAAGCCTACCACCAAGTGAAAATAGCCGATAAAGATGTCTATAAAACTGCGTTTTCTACGGCTCAATGTGGTTCATATGAATACTTAAGAGTACCTTTTGGACTTAAAACAAGTTCAAGCGCGCTATGTAGACCCCTATTACCCCTGTTAAGAGGATTAAGGAATATCATTCATTTTGTTGATGATGTCATATGCGTGGGAGAAAACGTTGAACAACACTTAGCAACATTAGCTAAGGTATTCGAAAAATTCAGACAGGGCAATCTAAAATGCCAGCTTGAAAAAGTAAATTTATTTCAAACTAAAATCAAATTTTTAGGAGTAGTGGTGACGCAAGGAGAGATATTTCCAGACCCTGACAAAATAAAATGTGTTGAAAACCTAAAACCCCCAAGAACTATCAAAGAATTAAGAGGGCCATATAATATTGATATATATTGGTTCATTTCTGAACCAATATTATCACTGCCTAATTTCGAAAATGGACAATTTGTGGTCACTACCGATACTAGTTGAAAGGGCATTGGCGCTATTCTTTTGCAAATAATCCCGGTAGAAAACCCTAATCCTCTAGAGGGAACGCCTAACAAAAAACAAATAGAAAAAGTTATATGCTATTCGAGTAGACCTTCAAAACTCTTAGAAAAGAGATAGACAATTTTTACTATGACCTTGATGAAGAAATACTATGTAGAATCGTGACTGCTGAGACAAATATAAACCAAACCTCAATAATACCTGTATTACCAAAAAACTTAATAATACCTGCCTTCAAATATTTTCATTCAGATATAGGTGGACACTTAGGAGTAACGAAAACTTTCCATAAATTAAAACAATATTTTTACGTGCCGTCGGGAATAACAAAACTTAAAGAATTTGTAAGTACATGCGAAGCGTGTAACTTAAGAAAAAAAACCCAAGCTTATCCTAATCCTCTAATGGGAAGGGTCCCGGTAGCAAAGTACCCCTTCGATATTGTCTCATTTGACTTGTATGGAACCAGCCGAGGCTTGCCCGTTTCCAACAGAGGCCATACCTGTATTCTTTCAGTTATAGACCATTTTTCCGGATTTACTTTTGCAAAAGCATTAAAAAATCAAAGCGCTTACGCCACAAGTAAGGCGTTGGTGAAATTATTTTTAAAATTTGGCATTCCAAATAAGGTTTTAAGCGACAACGGAAACAATTTTGTTTCAAAAGTAACAAAAGACTTAATGAGTTTTGTTAACACAGAGAAATTGGTGACATCCCCGTTTCACCCACAAGCTAATGGTAAAATAGAAAATAGGCATAAAATATTTTCGAATGTATTAAGCATTTATACAAAAGACAACAGGAACGATTGGGATCCATTCTTACCTTATTTAACTAACGTAATCAATACTGCTTATTCAGAAACAACTAAAGACAATCCATTTTATTTGCTTTTTGGTCGTGATTTTAGAATCCCGTATGATGAGATTATTGAATCTTGGCAGTGTTACAATAACTCGGAGGATTACAAACAAGAATTCATAAATAGGATGAGGAAAACTTATAAGATAGTTAGGCAAGAGTTGGAAAAATATAAAATAAACCAAGAGCTAAGAAACCAATCCAAAGTAAAGGGGTGCATAGACTTCAAGATAGGAGATTGTGTCTACCTAAAGAAAGAGGCAAAGACGGAAGGCAAAAAACTTTCCAAAAAATATTTTGGACCGTACAGGTTAGTCAAAAAGTACGATAACAATTATACTTTTAAAATGGTGAACCCTGATAGTGGAAGAATTTACAAAGCACAAGTTAGCCGAATAAAAAGAGCAAAATTTCCAGAAATATGGGTACCGCGTCCCTCCTCTACTGATTCGTTAGATTCAGAAAATGAGCCCCCTAAATCAAGATTGGCAAGGCTAAAACCCTTTAATTTCAAGCAAGACTATTTCGAGAATGATAGTGACGAGGAAAACTTTGAAGAATTTGTAGCTATGAAAAATCTAGTTATTCCCAAGAGAAAATATCTAATACCAGTAAGAATAAGAACGCCAAAAAGACCAAAAAGTTCATCATTGGAGAGTGCAGGAGAATTAGATTATACGATATCTCCAAAAACCCAATTTTTCCCTGATAGAATTTCGACCCCTTGTCCCCCCAAAAGATTTCCAGATGATATGGTTTCCCCTGCAACACCGATAGAGAGGCCCCTGTCATTACAGGAGGAATTGAACAGAGCGGTAGAAACTCCGGTTATTACTGTAAAGAAAACTCCTCCCAAAGATTCAACTAAAACAAGTCTGCGAGAAGCTATGGATTTAATAAATTTCCCAATAAAAACGAGTCAAAGTACATTGCCTAATAATAAAACTCCTGAGGATGACCGGCAAGGACAATATCATGATATAACTGTGTCCAAGGTCAAGCCTAAACAGTGGACTTCATGGAGGGAAACACTAGTGCAAAGAATTCCCCATCCCCCTGAAGACATGGCATTTAAACAAAGGAAGAACCCCGCAAAAACTTTTGATTCCTCTCAAAGCTCTCAAGAATCTTTCAAATCTCCTGAGTTGAAAATTCAAAGCGAGGACTTAGAGAATAAACCTTCTACTTCCAGAGGAGTAGAAATTTACGAAGGAAGGGGAGGTGATACCTCAAAAATGCGAGGTGCAGCTTCTAAAACATATAATACAGAATCATCAGAAACCAGTTCCAAAGAGTCTAACGGCAAATCAAACCATATAGTAGTTAAAGAAATAGGGAAATCAAAACCGACTTCAGCAGCCGCACACCCGAAAGAAACAAAATTAAAAGGGAAAGAATTTTCGAAAAAACAATACAAAAAGTTTGATCTTATTTCGCAAGCAGAACCGAAAAAGAAAAAACCGCAAGAAACAGAGGACAAAATAACGCACAATTGGGTAGAAGGGTTAAAAAACCCGACAGATGGAAGTACACTTAATCAGTATAGGATTAAAAGATTTTAATGGATAGGCGTCATAAAGGAATGATAATTTAAAAACTTTTAATTTACGAGTAAAAATCATACAATTATAAAAGTGCTGTAGAAAAACTTTGTTCAACATATATAAATTCCCGAAAACAAACTCTAAATAAAAACTCGATTCCAGGAAGAAATTAAATCGAAAATTTGTAGAGGCATTGTTAACTATAAGGAACAAACCAAAGGTTGGGCTAAGAGTTTTCATAAAAATAACAATGTCTCATATTGCACTCCCAAATTGTACTCCCAAAGCAGTATGATCAACCGTAAAGCAATACAGTTTAATTCAGGATATTAGTGGCTAACGAGAAAGGTCCGAGGTAAGAAGTGCGTGGTCGACTAAAGACGACAAATGGTGCTAGACCACAGTTCGTGGGAAGCCTGGGGAGGAACTCAAAGCCCACTTAGTGTTTAATTCCTTGGGTTTTGGCGGTCTCCTCGGATTTTCCATAAAGAAATCAACCCTCGTTCCAATAAGGGCTAATGTCAAAAAAAAATTATTACCAGTACAGAAGATTCTAATTGTGAGACGATCATGTTCATAATTATGAATTGCGGACATTTTCATATTTCGTGGTTCTAATTGTAAACATTTTCAGATCATGAGAATGGAATCAAAACCTTTTCGAAGGGCGATACTTGATCCTGAGTTCATCACCATAATAAACGCAAAGGAAATTATATATTCGGCAGCTATGTTAGTCGTGGATGAACAAGGAAATCAGGTATATTCAATAGAATGGGATTTTACCTACTATCTTAAAGGGTATGCACCCCACAACCATATAAGTATGGTTTAGCGCTCACGAATACCCCAAGTATCGTCCGGCTAGAGGGGAAGTCAAAACAAAATATAGCAGAAGAAGTGCGAAACAAATTGGCTGTTTACAATTATTGATAAGACGCCTACAAAAGAACCTCAATATCAAGTATTTCTATTCCAAGGGACCCACTCAAACAGACCTTTTACTTCTCGATAAGTGCAGAGCCCCCAAAATTTGCTATATCCTCGAAAAAAATCCCAAATGTGTCAAATATGAAGGCATATATCATCCTTTAGCGGAAATTCAATATTACAAACAATTTTTATTTGACCCTGAATCTGAAGAATACAAATCCCTTGATAGTAAATTATTTCTGAAACGTATGAAAACATACCAAAGAAAAAGAGACGCCTATGAAATAATAACAAGAAAATTAAGAGAAAAACTCAAAACCACCTATTAGTAGGTAACTGTGGAAAAAGTTAATCTCATATATATAAACTATTTTGTCTTAGTGCAGATTATAATTATTTTAGGCCTACAAAAAAATAGGATAACAGTGTAATTATTTGCTGCACGTTTACTTATTTATGTGTTGCTTACTCGAAAAATATAATGCAAAATTAGATTGCATAGCGATTATGCTACGCTTTAAAGTTATATCTCAACCAGTCATGGAGGTATATCACGACCAGAATAAAGCTCTGAAGTCCCAACTTTACTACCCTAACCTATCTAATCCTAAAATATTTATTCTGTTTTATGCCTACAAATCAGTTTTCTTTGGCCAATTCCACAAAACGGTTATATAATAAAAAATAACCTAAGTTAACAATTAAAGCGCCTTTGAAAAAATATAATAATAACAAAGTAGTAAACAAACGAATTTTGCGAAAAATGGGTAAAATTAATGATAAATTATTTCTATAAACAAACAATAAGATGAGGCTTAAGAATATCATCATAATCCTCGTTGTTCACGCAGTGGCCCAAGATATTGTAAAACATGGAATAATATTCAAGGATGAAAATTCATTGCTAGCTAGCCATGACGCATGGAAGATCTTTATGAAATTGGACCCAAAACCTTTCGAGACCTTGTTTCAACAAGTAACAAGACTAGAAATAAACATGAATGAACTTAAAGAATCGATATTTCAATTCCTTAGATCGAACAAAGGATTACCGGCCAGTAAAATTGCCTTTGCAAAACAAAAGTGATCCGTTTATCTGGCCTCCCCCAGGCCATTCAGCATGTCCCCAGGTGGCGATAGGGGAACGCTCTTTAGATATGTAGGGTACCTCCATAGGAGGCATGGACCAAGGGGGGACCTTTTCCCTGGGGGGCCATAATAGAATCTGGGGCACCCTTGCCCGGGGTCATAAATACAGGTGGAGGAGGAAGAAGGCCCCTCAAATGTACACTCAAAAGGGCCCACTGGTTTATCCACAAGTTCCATGAGTTGCACACCTTCTCCCAGCAATGGGTTAAATTGCATGGTGATGCAGAACACCATCGCGGGAGGATCCTCTATAGGAGGACAACTGTGGCAGGGCGTAAGATCCAGATCTATGGACAACGGCCTCTGCAAAGGGCTGCATCGACCTTTTCGGGGTACCTGCAAGACTGGGGACCTTGCGGTCAACTCTATTCCCACTTGAGGAGTGGCGCCCCTTGAGGAAATTATAGCCCAGTAAACGACACAGCATTCGCACGGGATTCTGACTAATGGACAATTCTTCTGGGATTGGTATGTTTTGATGGGCGTCTTTTGGCTGAAAAACCTCTTCCTAGCTAATTTATCTATTACGGGTTGCCTCCCCGTAGTAGCATAATATTTGTAGGCATGAATATATAATGAGTCGGAGGTAATAGGCTTGAGATTGTCTGTGCAGGATTTCGACTCTTGTTGATAGAAGAGCATCGCCAAGCGCTGAATACCATGTTGTGACCAAGATGGGCCCAGGATTGCACAAAGCCTCCATTCATGGAGGTCCCAGGGACCTCTTGCTGTCCGGTTCTAAGCCGGCTTAAGCACTTCGGTGTAGACTTGAGAAGATATGTGATCCCCGTCCTGCACTGGTATGTGGGATCGTTGCTTTTCCTGAGGCGAAAAAAATTTCAATGATTTAAAGAACATGAAAATTGGAACTTGGAATGTTACGACATTAAAAAATGATTATCGTATCGACATTTTGACTGACGAATTCAGACGATTCGAACTGGATTTATTAGGAGTTTCAGAAACTCATATCCCAGGGGTAGGAAGCATGAAATTAGGTGATATAGAATTTGTTTACTCAGGCAGGAAGGATGGGTTACATAGACAGGGAGTAGGGCTCATGATGAATAAGGAAGCTGCTAAGTCTTGTTTAGGCTGGGAAGGTATTAATAATAGAATACTAATTGCTCATTTTATGACTAGAAAGTTCAAGGTATCAGTTATAGTAGTATACGCCCCTGTAGAACCGACTGATGGAGATACTAGTGACTCAGATGAATTTTACTTACAGTTACAGGAGCAAATAGACAAGGTCCCAGGTAGAAATATGATGTTATTGCTGGAAGATTTTAGCGCCCAGGTTGGTAGAAATAATGATAGATGGTATCCCAGCTTAGGTAAATTTGGTGTAGGAAAAGAAAACAGTAATGGATACAGACTTTTGCAATTTTGTAGGTATAACGATCTAGTTATAACCAATACGGTGTTTGGTCATAAAATGGCTCATAAGCTAACATGGTATTCACGTGATGGTAAGACAGCATACCTTATTGATTATGTTATAGTAAACCGAAGACTGGCAGGATCAATACAAGATACTAGGGTATATAGGAGCGCTGTTATTGATGTTAAAAGTAAAGATCACCATCTAGTAGTGTCAAGGGTTAATTTAAAGCTGAAATATCGGAAGGGTAATTACCTCCCGGGAAGTTATGATGTTAGTAGGCTCCAGGATGAGAATTTGAGAGAAACTTTCCAGGAACAGTTGAATACTAAACTTGAGAGTTTAAAATTTGATAATGTGGAAGATGGTTGGAATAATTTTAGAAAAATAATTTGTGAAGTTGCTGAAGGTGTATTAGGGAAGAAAGCTAAAACTTCAGCTAAGAATATTAGTGAAAAAGCTTTAAGTTTAATAGAAAGGAGAAAGGACTTGTACAAGAATTATCTGAGTGATAGATCACATGAAAACAAAAGAAATGTAAAGAAAGTGGAGAAAGCATTGAAATATGAACTAAGGAGGTGTGAAGTGGAGGCCATGGATAAAATTGCCGAGGATTTAGAAGATGCAGCTAGACGGCATAATAGTAAAATATTGTACTGGCACGTTAACAAATTGAGAGGTAGTAGTCAATCCGGACTTGTCCCAGTTAAAGATAGGAATGGGGTGGCAATTAGCGATAAGGCAAAAGCTAAAGCGAGATGGGCCGAACATTTTGAGAATTTGCTTAACCGAGATAGAGCTGCAGGAAAAAATATAGAGGAAAATGAAAAAGTTTGTGATACCTTGGATGTGAAGGAAGATTTGTTTTGTGAGGAGGAATTAGAAACAGTACTAAAAGGATAAAAGAATAATAAGGCTCCAGGTGCTGATAGGGTAGTAAATGAGTTTCTTAAATATGGTGGCTCTGAGGTTAGAAATAAGTTATTGAAGATTATGAATATGATTTTTGAAAAAGGGGAAGTACCTAACGATTTTAGGAAAACCTTAATTAAGCCACTTTATAAGAAAGGTGATAAAAGTGAGTGTGGTAATTATCGAGGCATTAGTCTGGTCTCTGTAGGTAGCAAATTGCTTAGTAATATGATACTTTTTAGACTGAGAGATGCTGTAGACAAAGTTTTAAGAGAAGAGCAGTGCGGTTTTAGAAAAGGTAGAGGATGTGTTGACCAAATTTTTACTCTTAGGTTAATAATTGAGAAGTGCCTAAGTTTTCAAACACCTTTGGTCCTCAGTTTTATAGATTATGAGCAAGCGTTCGATTCTGTTGATAGAGGAGCTTTAGTAAAGGTTTTATCCTTGTATGGTATACCAGACAAATACATTAAAGTGATTAGTGCTATGTATGAGAATAACACTGCTGCGGTTAAGGTAGGAAATGAGGTTAGCAGCTGGTTTTGTATTAAATCAGGAGTTAAGCAGGGTTGTGTTCTATCCCCCTTTATATGGATTATTTTGATGGACTTTGTTTTAAGGAGCACAGGAAAGGCAATGGGAAACCACGGAATCAAATGGGGAGGAAAAAGTCTCCTGGACTTGGATTATGCTGATGATTTAAGCATCCTAGATGAAAGTGTGAGCAAAATGAATGAAGTTTTAGAGGTTTTGCGAGTTCAGGGTGCTAGTATTGGTTTGAAAATTAATGTTACGAAGACTAAGTCACTAAGGCTAGGAATAAGTGAAGATGAAAAGGTGACGTTGGGTAATGAAAAGATTGATCAGGTGGGGAGTTTCACTTACCTTGGTAGTATTATTAGTAAAGATGGTGGGAGCAGTGAAGATGTTAAAAATAGAATAGCCAAGGCTCAGGGTGTTCTTTCACAGTTAAAAAAAAGTCTGGAAGAATAGGAAGATAAGTCTGCAAACCAAGATTAGAATCTTAGAAGCTACAGTGATGACAGTGGTCAAATATGGCTCTGAAGCATGGACGCTCCGAAAAGCGGATGAAGATTTGCTAGATGTTTTCCGGAGAAATTGCTTAAGGATTGTTCTGGGTACCCGGCTGACTGACCGTATTTCAAACAATAGGCTATACGAAAAATGTGGTTCAATACCGCTTTCTAGGTCTATAATGAAAGAAAGGTTGAGGTGGTTAGGGCATGTTGTTCGGATGAAGGATGACAGATTGCCGAAGATTGTTCTTTTCGGCCAACCATCTAGGGCTAAACGGAAAGCAGGTCGTCCCCGTCTGGGGTGGGAGGACGTCATAAAGAAAGATTTAAAGGAAATGGGAACTTCGTGGGCGGGTGTAAAAAGGGAGGCTTTGAATAGATTGGGGTGGAGGAGGAGCGTGCGTAGCTGTGTTGGCCTCAGGCGGCTTGGTGCTGCGATGAGTTGTTAGTAGTAGTAGTAGTAGTAAAATAATGCACAGTAAAGATAATAAAGAGTTTCCAACTTCAGTTGTCCCCAAACTAAAATCAAAATTCGTAACAGATGACTTTGACGAGAAAAGGACAGAAATTGACGTGGCACTTGGGACAAGCACCAAGGAAGACAGAAGGAAAGGATTGGCAGATAATATTGAATACTTATCGAGAGACGTTACTGAAATGAAATCCATACAAAACACTAAATTACTGACTACAAGGAAAGGAAAACCTTATGATGGAAATTACGCAATGATAGACGAACAATCATTACCCAATCTAAATGAGAAAAACGCCCAAAAAGTTTCAACTCATCAAGCCTACTTAATACTATATAGACAAAGACTACAAGCCTTATTTGAATTATTCAAGACGGAAATACAAAGATTAAAACAAAGTACCACGAAGATTTTCGAAGTATTCCTTCGAAGAAATAAATACCGTAGGTCTACAGGCCTAATTCTCATTATCGGAGAATTCACCTCCCGCCTTTTTGGTTTGACAACGGAGGAAGACCTAAACAGCCCGAGGAAAAGTGTAAGAAAGTTAAATAATGCCATGAACGTAACATTACACGTTCAGGAGATGCAAGCCAGTGTAGCAAATTACCAGATAGATAAAATTGATATCCAAGAGAATCTCAAAAACTATAAACGTAATGAATTATTTAAGAAACGAAGTGGACCGCGTGGTGATAGACCCAAGCATTACCATGGTATCAGTCGATACGATTACCATGTCACTACTAAATTTGGCGACAGATGTTAGCAAGTTCGAGTTCGCATTATTTGCCCTCACGGGAGGAACTTTGTATTACGACCTAGTAGATCCTTCTAACCTAAAAAGTATGTTAGACAAAATAAAAACGCA
Source organism: Artemia sp. Kazakhstan ARC1039 (assembly GCA_029168905.1). Lineage (NCBI taxonomy): Eukaryota > Metazoa > Arthropoda > Branchiopoda > Anostraca > Artemiidae > Artemia > Artemia sp. Kazakhstan ARC1039. Next base: position 49,245 of record JAQQPU010002598.1, read on the forward strand.
TCTAACGTTTGGTTTACATTTACCCGTAGAACCAGAAGTATCAAATTTATTCCTTTACTATACTAAATTAAAAGTCCATATCACGGAAATAAATGAACAGCTATTTGCAGTAGTAACAATTCCATTGATAAACCAAAAATCCGTTTACGACCTGTACAAAATTTCGACCTGCCCTGCTAACATAAAGAAGACAAATTCATTTATGACTATCACGCCTGAAGCAGAGTATTTGCTTGTTGATCAAGATAGACGAAAATACGCCCTAGCCAATCCACAAGACTTAAAAGAGTGCGTACTATTCAAAAACTTAGAATGCCAACTTAGGTTACCTATTTATAATGCCAAATCTGGATCCTGTATGTTAGATATATTTTTGAAAGACACCCAACAGGGAGAAATACCGAATTCATGCGAAGCCGTGATAGGAAGTACTAAGCAAGAAATATTCATACACCTTAGAAATGATCTTTGGTTATTTTCTGTTCCAAGAGAAACTGTTGGAACTATGTCTTGTTATAATAATACAGAAAGAATAGACCCAAGTTACAAAACAGAATTACTGTTACAAGATGTGGGTACGGTAACCATAAAACAAGGATGTTGACTTGTAACTAGAGAGTCAACTGTTCGAACGCCGTTAATTACCACGAGCACAAAGATAATAGGTCCCAGACTAATAAATTTCAAGGCAATTAACCTGTTGTACACTATTCTCAATATAGAAAATGAGGAAATGAAAACCTCAATATGGTCCAAAATAGAAAAAAATAAAGGGATATTAAAGCTTGCAAAAATAAAAGAAGCATTAGACTCCCAGATTCCCCTATTTACAAATGAAGACCAAAGATTAACGTACGTGGATGATGGATACGGATTGTTCTCAACCAATTTCTGGTGGAACATACTACTGACCGTATGTTTCGTATTCGCGACTTCCTTGGCCATAAGCACCTTATTGACTTTTAATTACGGAAAAATCCTGAGACTAAGAAGACGAAAACCAAGAGAAGAAAACGGGGAAACGGCCGAAATGCAGCAGTTAAACCCGGAACCCCATGAGAACGTCTAAGCCAAGAAAAAGGGAACCCATTAGAAAACGGGTGGGTATAGAGGTCTCCGCTCGTCCTTGCTAAGTCTTGTTCCCTCATTGTAAGTGTCGTTTACGTAAAACTGTGTGGTTATGACGCTGCAACATGCGTTTCTTAAACAGCACGGACGTACGTGAACAATGCAGGCATGAAATATATTGTAAAATTAGACCTCAAACTGAATAATGTAGAGTAACTTATGTTTAAAGGATTTTTTTTAATCTAAGGGAGAATTAAATAAGTATTGAAGAATTAAATAAGCCTTTTATCGTTGTTTCTTTTCTCAAAGCAAATTTGAAGACATCTCTGTTTTAGATTTCCCAATGGGAATTATATGTATATGAAACCAACATGATACTAATGTCGTTTTATTAAAACCAATGCTATTTAGTAATATCAGTGTATCTTTTTATATTGTCTTGTAGGGTAATCTTCACCCTAAAATGTACCTAATCGTATTGTTTATTATATATTATGACTATTTGTTTTAAAGAACGTGTGATTCTGCCTCATTATTTTCATTACAGGGAGTGGATTGACATATTGGAAATCAATCATTACAATGCGTTGTCCAGTGAAGATACAACCTAGTAGCATCTATTTTCATCATACCTCAACCAACGAAGAGTACTCACCTTAGACTCCAGGCGATTTTCATCCCAAATTGTTTATGAAAATTATAGTTACCTTTGATCGTTGTTTCCTCGACCACGAACCATATTGTGTATCAGGTAACACTATATTTGAATCTCAGTATCCAGTGAATTATCGAACTATATAATCACATAAATCCTGAGAGCCCCATCGACCAGTACAAGATATAAGTACATAAATATCACCCTTGATAATCATTATGGACCCATGTACCATACGACTGTATTGATATGATATTTGATGACCCCAAAAATCATTTATGTGTCGCAGATTCACACATCGAATCCCTTTCGGCCATTTCTCGGAATCCATCCTGTCACTTCTATCAAATGCGAAAAGTTAATATCTCTGTTATCCCATAAATGTTAAGAGATAATTTCTGAAAAATGGACCTGGAAACCAACCATTGAATTACAGAGACCTAAATTAACCCCAGTTATTAACCCCTTAGTGACAATATACCCCTCCCACAAGTTAAAGACAATATTTTGAAGGAGTCACTATAGTTTGATGACAACCTGTTCCAACTTCAAACTTCAATTCCCCTGTGATTAACCAAGGAATCACCGCAAAAGTTAATAGACGCAAGCCATACACTAACAATTTTAAAAGAGAACTGTGATCCCTAAGTGCACAAATGAACAATTTTATACGAGAAATACATTCTCTATGTGCTTTAAAATATTCTAACAATGATATGCTGAGAGGAAAATGAACGCAATCCCAGTGTTCAACCCTTTAATGATAAGGCACCCTAAAAACTATCCAAAAACAGCAGGTGAGAATGAACTCTGATATCAAAATTCCACACACCTGTATCTGGGAGCACCATTTCCCGTTTGACAATTGGAGAAGCAAGATGAGCATAACCATGATCGAACTGTTCAGCGAAGAAACTATATCGCAAGTGTTTTAAAAATATGCCAAGACGAAAGGAGTGAAGGACCATAATTTACAACAGAAGGATTGAGTGCGCTATAAAGACATGAATGGTGATGAAATAGATGTGAATTTACTTATGTTACTTCTTAATAACTTTGATAACTCAAAATTTCCAATATCCTATCATTAACGTTGTGTAGCAAACACCCCCAGTGAAAGTGTTCTAATGTTACCAGTGAACATGGTAAACCCAATATTGTGTGTTTTAAATCGTTCTTATATGTAGTTCTAGATGTTCAGATAGGGTTATATGTAGCGTTATCGTGCTATTCATTTAATGTAGCGTAGATAGAAAGCAGTGTGCCCTATAGACAGCAAAATAAAAAAAAAACTTGTAAAAGGTGTATTCTCAAAAAATCTTATGTAAAGGTAGAATAGCCCTAACCTTGTTGGAAATATAAAAGTAATCAGTGTTAGATGTAGAAAAAAATCCTTAGTATAGTAAATAGGCTAGAACCATAGATAATCTTAGTCTGGTAGGTGAACTTTAGAAAGAGATGTATAATAAAATAAGAGAAAACAATAGAGAAAATTTTTTAGCACTCCTGATAAAGCCAAAATAAAAATATAAAATAATACAATATCAACCAAAATTATGTAGAATAAATAGTTAATAAATAGCAAACATTTCAAAAGCCCGAGGGCAACCAAGTCCTAATGACGGGACGTCATTAAATAATGGAAAGGGTAATATGTACCGTGAGTAAAATGTGATTTATTTAAAATACAAAAATAAAGTTCCTTCTTTCTAAAGATAATTCCGACTTCCTCTAATTAAGTTAAATCTCGTTTCAAAAAAGAAAAATTCTTAATCAGCAAAAAGAAAAACTGTCTTTTAGTTCCAGCCAAAACTCGGCGCTAATCACGGGAGATGGTTTTGAATTTCGCCAAGAAGAGTGGTAATAAATAAAACTACTAAATACAATGTTTCGCAGGAAGTCCAAGTTATAAGAGTATGTGAACGTTTAAATCATCAAAAATATTTAAAACAAATTATTGGACGAGGAGTTTGGCCCACCTTAGGACTTGGGCCAATTGTGAGTCAGCTCTTAGAGTGCAGGACAATAACTATGTTTGATAGTGTGGTAAAAGTGCTTTTTGGAAGATTATTAAGATCAGAATTATTTTCGGCGTCAGGCATTGCAGTTCAGTCATTATTATTATCTTTGCTCCTATTTGTCGTCAATTGAAGTGAGCATTGTTGTACACCAAAAATGTAAGTCACAATAAATCTATTGCTCTTCTATTTGTGTTCATTTTGTCTTATATGTCTGTATCTAGTCGCACAACAGATAATTAGTTCGCATACTTCCAAGGTAGTGCTCCCAGGAATCTGATTTCTACATAATATAAGAGGTAATTGATTTCCAGATAACTCAATGAAAAGAGGTTACATTTATATAGCTACATATTTTATTATCTCGCCTTCGGCGAGTGGCGCGATTGGTACACCGCTTTTAAGCATAATATTATATTTGACGCGGTCAATCTTCATTACCGCAATTAGGACAGTCTTAAATTTTTTATTGCTACCATTTCAGAACAAGTTCATTACGTAATGTCCCACCTAAACCCATTTTACAAGTTGAAGTACCCATCCTTTTCACTCACGACTTTACTTTACAGCTCTTTGAATACCACCACACCAAGCAATACTTTTCAAAAGACATTTCAGAAGAAGTTCTTTTCTTAATGTCCTGCCCAAACCCATTTTACAAGTTGAAGTACAGTTTTCTCGACAGTTTTCAGTACCTCTAATATCTTTTCTGATGCATTTGTGAATTCTTTGTTTCTGATTACTTCAGTATTCATCTTCCATGACAAATTTCTGGAAGAAGGGTTTTTTTTTCTCTCGTCGTTTGTCAATGCAGCACACACAGCTTGATGGTCGGAAAACCGTACAATTTTGTTCTCGATTTTGTCTATTTGTGGAAGGAGCTCACCTGACGTGTATTTGGGGTCGATTCTAGGTCCTCCTCCGTACGCAGTCCAGCTTATCCTAGTGAAACCCCTTGCATTCACTTTTTCTTTCCAAACGTCTAGAAATCCTGCATCACGCACGAATCGTTTCAGTGACAAACAAATATTGTCACTTTGTGCTATAGCATCTTGCTTGTCTGTTGTGCAGTTAAAATCTCCAAGGAAAACTGTATTCTCAATAACTTTTGGTATATATGGGGCTAATTTTTCTTCGAAGAATACTTCTCGTAATTTTTTGTTGTGTGACCTAGATGGAGCACATATGTTGACAAATTTGCACATCTGATACCTATCTCACATCTGATAATCCTCCCGTCTGTATCGGATCGAACGTCTTTTACATGGAGCTTTTCTTTATATATTATCGCCACGCTTCCTCTACCCACATTGCAATTCGTAAAATGCTTATATTCAGGTTCTAAACCTTTTAATTCGCTTGTGTCGTTCTCTTGTATAAATGCTAAGTCTATTCTTTCTTTTAGTAGATACCCTTTTAGCATTATTTGTCTACATTTTCGCTTTATTCCATTTACGTTCAAAGTTGCGAATTTTTGAAAGCTCTTGCTTATTTATCACCATGTCTTCTGCATTTTCTCTAGTTCTTGCTATCTTGGTTTCTAATCCTTCTACTGACAAGAAAGACATCTCAGCGTAATCGATTAGTTCTAAAGCCTGGCTTGCCGAAGTGCTGTTGCTGGTCTTTACAATTTCTTCCACACTATCGATCATACCTTCGATGCTTTCAAGTCGGCTTGAAAGTTCAGCTTGCCCTGTCTGTGATTCTGTTCTTTGCGATCTTTTGTTCCTTTTCATACCCCTAGTGAGTACTCCCGTCAGTGAGCTACTCCTGCTGCGGGCCTCTTGGAACTCTTCATCTTCGCTATCAGTATCTTGTCCTTTTTTCTCCAGTTTCTTTTTTCTTTCTAGCTCGTCCTTGTATTCACGGGTCGTTTTCCATTTTTCCGATCTTGCGAGTTCCTGTTTCATTTTCTCCTTTTCGCGATCTATTTTTTCTTCCTGATTCTTACGCGCATTTGTCTTTTCCTCTTCAGTTTCTTTTTCTTTGGATCTCAGGTTTGTTTGGTTTGCAGATTGTTTTTCCGGCCGAACATTGCTTTGGCTACTAACGGCATTAGGGCCACTTGGTTTGTATGTTATGTTTCTTTGATACCTCTGTGAGGAAAAAGGACACTGAGCTGCTAAATGTCCTGTTTCATTACAAATAATCCAAGTTATGATTTGGCCATCATACCATATCCGCATTCTCATTCCATTTACGAAAATGAAAGAAGGTATGTTCTTATCTACTCTCATGCTTCCTATTGCTCTTGTTTTGGCTGTTTCGAGATATCCGTCACCAGAGTAATACTCATGTTTGCATAAGAAAACCCTACCATACCTTTCCAATGTCTCTTGGACATCTAACAACTCCATTTCTAGCGGCATTCTTTCTATTTTCACAAAAGTGGGTTTTGTTTCACAACTTTCGACGTATACAACTCTTTCATCAAATGATAACATTATGTCTTCAGTTTTAGCGAGGAACTTATGGAGTTCTTTTCTAGTGGTGAACTTCACATACATAGTTTTTCTATATCGCAGCCCTGATCCGTCTATACCTAACAGGTTCTCTTTTTCTACTCCATAATGCTTCAGCCATCTATGTACTTCTACCTCTAAAAGTACATCTCCATCCGGGAAAGCCACAAAGCTCAGAAACGCAGTGTTTGTTCGTACATACCTTGCTGGTACCCCTCCTGGTTGTTTCGTCATTCTTTTCTCTTTTTTACCTTTTCAGGTAATACCAATACCTTATTCTTTTTCTCTCTTCTTCTTCCCTTTCACTCTTTTTTTTCTCTTACCAAATATTCTAATTCACCAACAAAAATTAAATAAACCTACTACAAAAACAAAAACTAACAAAGGAAATTTTTTCCCCTCTTTTTTTCCTTTTTTTCACTGTCCTTCTCTTAAAACTTTGTCTACGACATCTCTCAGTCTAAAAAGTATCATATTACTAAGTAATTTACTACCTACAGAGACCAGAGTAATGCCTCGATAATTACCACCTCACTTGTATCACCTTTCTTATAAAGTGGTTTAATTAAGGTTTTACTAAAATCGTTAGGTACTTCCCCTTTTTCAAAAATCATATTCATAATCTTCAGTAACTTATTTCTAACCTCAGAGCCACCATATTTAAGAAACTCATTTACCGCCATATCAGCACCTGGAGCCTTATTATTTTTTAATCCTTTTAGTACTGTTGCTAAAAACCTCCTCACAAAACAAATCTTCCTTCACATCCAAGGTATCACAAACTTTTTCATTTTCCTCTATATCTTTTCCTGCAACTCTATTTTGGTTAAGCAAATTATCAAAACTTTCGTCCCGTCTCTCTTTAGTTTTTTCATAAAGCTTTTTCACTAATATTAATTTAAAAAAAATTTTCCACAAAATAAGTTTTTCAAAGAAAAGTAAAGAACTGCATTAAACAAAAAATGAGCAAAAATAAAATCAAATAATCTACCAAGCATGAAACTACCACAAATCAGTATCGATAAACAAATGAAACCCAAAACGAACAGAAATTACAATAATTAACCGAGTCAAACTCAAAAGGAGCAGAAATTAACATAAGTTGGGTGCAAAACCCCTATGCCTTCCCAAGGCCAGAACAAAATTTGTACTTTCCTGAAAAAATATAAATGTTTTTACTTTTATAACTTTAATAAATAGAATAATATTAACATTTTGATTACTAAATATCAGTATATGTATATTAAACTGACAATGCACATTCATTTGTATTTTTTCAGTAAAGTGCAAATTTTGTTCTGCCCTTGGGAAGGCATAGGGGTTTTGCGCCCAACTTATGTTAATTTCTGCTCGTTTTCAGTTTGACTCGGTTATTTATTGTAATTTCTGTTCGTTTTGGGTTTCATTTATTTATCGATACTGATTTGTGGTAGTTTCGCGCTTGGTAGATTATTTGATTTTATTTTTGCTCATTTTTTGTTTAATAGAGTTCTTTACTTTTCTTTGAAAAACTTATTTTGTGGAATTTTTTTTTAATTAACTTCTGTTCGTTTTATATTGACATAGTCTTTTCAGGGAAAAAGAAAATAATACTTTAAATCTTTTGTTTTTTAAGACTTTATAGTTTGGCCTGCTGTGTGTATGCTGGAGAAAAATTTTCAGCAATTTTTAACAACATAAACCCTTTTAAAAATCTGGACACACATAGTACTGTTTAATTTAGTTTCATACCTCCTCTAGTTGACCTGAAATGGAAAACTCGATACCATTCGCAAAAACATCTGTTTACTTTCTTTGATCGCTTGGAAACACTTACGCTATTTTGATTTGGTTAAATTTTAAGAGCAGAAATGGGAGGGTTGGCGTGGGAGGGTGGGCATGAGAGGGTGGGAGTGGAAGGGGGATTAGTTGCCCTCGAATCACTTTCGAGTATTAAAAATGGCAACAGCCCTTTCTATTTTCAATCGAATGAGCCCTTTTCAATGTTCCCACGACACGACTTTTCGATGTTTCGATGTTCCTTCGGTGCGAAGTGCCCTGGTCTAAACAACAACAGAAAATAATACATTATACCCACTTCGATCTTTACTATAGAAATATCAAGCCTTCCAATCACTTTCGACTATTAAAATGGGCACTAGACCTTTCGATTTCCAATCGAATGAGCCTTTTTGGAAACGACAACGCTTTCTATAAGCACCTTATATGCCCCCAGGGCAGAAATTACAACCCTTACCCTAAGGTTTGTTAGGGTGGTTGTCATCCTCTAAGACCGAATTTCCAGAACTTTCAACTACGTTAAACAACAAGGCTATCTCAATTTTGATTGGATGTGTTTGGGGAAATGGTGGGCGTGAGAGGAGCGGCAGTCGCTCTTCAATCACTTTCAGCTATTAAAAATGGCCCTAGCCCTTTCAATTTCCAAACAAATGAGTCCTTTTGAAGTTTCTACGACAAAACTTCCAATAAAAGTCTTATATGCCCCCAGGGCAAAACTTACAACCCTTGCCTTGAGTGCTGGGGGGGGGGGGGCTGTCATTCTCAAATACCTAATTTCCAGAACTTTCTGCTACGTTGAACAAAATGGAAATCTGAAAATTTTGATTGGATGTATTTGGAGGAGTGTTGGGCGTGAGAGGGGGGTTAGTTTCCCTCCAAGCACTTTCGACTATTACAAAGGGCACTAGCCCTCTCAATTTTGAATTGAATGAGCTCCTTTTGAAGTTTTACAATAACTCTATCTATAAAAACCTTATATGCCCCCAGGGCAGAATTTACAACCTTTGCCCTTGGGGCTCTGGGGGGTTTTTCATCCTTAAGTACATAATTTCCAGCACTTTCAACTACGTTGAACAAAATGGCTATCTCTAAACTTCGATTGAATGTTTTTGGGGAAATGGTGGGCGAAAGAGGGGGCTAATTACTCTCCACTCACTTTCCACTATTAAAAAGGGCAAATTCAATTTCCAATCAAATGAGCCCTTTTTGAAATTTCTATGACAACTTCCTCTATAAACTTTATATGCCCCCAGGGCATAACTTACAACCCTTGCACTGAAGGCTCTGAGGGGGTTATCATCCTAAAAGACCTAATTTCAAGAACCTTCAACTACGTTGAACTATATGGATATCTCAAAATTTTGATTGTATGTGTTTGGGAAAATGGTAGGCGTGAGAAGGGCGTTAGTTGCTCTCCAATCACTTTCAATTACTAAAAAAGGCACTAGCCCTTTCAATTTCAAATTGAATGAGCCCTTTTGAAGTTTCTACGCTTTCAATAAAAACCTTATAGGCTCCCAGCGCATAGCTTAAAAACCTTGCCCTGAGGGCCGTGGTGGGGAGGGGTTGTCTTCCTTAAAGACCTAATTTCTAAAAATTTCAACTACGTTGAATAAAATGGCTAGTTGCTTTCAAATCACTTTCGACTATTAAAAGGGACAGTAGCCCTTTGAATTTCCAATTGAATGAGCCCTTTTTCAAGTTTCTACGACAAAGATTTCAATAAGAACCTTATATACCCCCAGAGAATAATTTATAACCCTAGCCCTGAAGACTGTGGGGGGAGTGTCCTGCTCAAAGGTGTAATTTCCGAAACTTTGAAGTGCGTGGAACAAAATGGCTACCTCAAAATCTTTATTGGAAACGTTTAGGGAAATGATGGGCGTGGAAGGGGTGTTAGTTGCTTTCCAGTCACTTTTGACTATTAAAAAGGCCACTAGCTATTTCAATTTCCAATCGAATGAGGCCTTTTTGAAGTTTCTACGACAACGCATTGTATAAAAACCTTATAACCCCCTGGACATAATTTACAGCCCTTATCCTGAGGGCTGTGGGGGGGTTATCATCCTCAAAGACCAAGTTTCCAGAACCTAAAACTACGTTGAATAAAATGGGTATCTTAAAGTTTTGATTAGATGTGTTTGGGGGAAAGGTGGGCGTGAGAGGCGGGTTAGTTGCCCTCTAATCACTTTCGACTATTAAAAAGGGCACAAGCCTTTTGAATTTCCAATCGAATGAACCTTTTTTAAAGTTTCTACGACAACGCCTTCTATAAAAAACCTTATCTGCCCCCAGGGCATAGCTTACAACCCTTGCTCTAAGGGCTGTGGGGGACTGTCCTCAAAAACATAATTTCTATCTGGAAAATAACTACGCTGAACAAAATGGTTATCTCGAAATTTTGATTGGATGTGTTTCGGGAAATGGTGGGCGTGGAAGGCGTGTTAGTCGCCTTCCAATTACTTTCGACTATTAAAAAGGGCACAAGCAACTCCAATTTCCAATTGAATGAGCGCTTTTCGAAGTTTCTAAAACAACTTCTTCGATACGAAGTGCCCTGCTCTAATGGAAAAAACTATTAAACAATACATTGTGCCAGCATAGTTCTTATATGCCCCCAGGGCATAACTTAAAACCCTTGCCCTGAGGGTTGTGGGGAGTGTCCTCCTCTTTAATTAGTCCCCGTTTCTTGTCTCGTCCTCGAGTGTCCCCGTTCTTTACTTAGGCAGTGCGATCGTGCTGCCTATGAATTATGCAACAACTTTCTATGTAAACCTTATATGCCCCCAGGCCATAACTTATAATCCTTGCCCTGAGGGTTGTGGGGGAGTGTCCTCATCAAAAACATATTTTTGATTTGGAAATCAACTACGCTGAATAAAATGGCTATCTCAAATTTTTTATTGGATGTGTTTGGGGAAATGATGGTCGTGGGGGGGGGGGCGGGGGGCTAGTTGTCCTCCA
>JAQQPU010002599.1:0-43248 GCA_029168905.1 Artemia sp. Kazakhstan ARC1039
TGCAACTGTACCCCCTTTAACTGAACCCTCGTGCAACTCACCCCTCTATGCAACCCATCCCCCTCAAAACACTTTTCAGCCATTTCTTTTTAAATTGACAATATTTTTCAAACGTTACTTATGTATTATACAGACCACATCGGCGAGGTAAAGCTAGGTCAAGTCACAATGTCATTCTATCGTTACTTTTCAATTAAGCTATTGAATACTTTCTAGCAATGTCCCTTGTAAGCGTCAAATCTATTAAGTATCTGAGCTTATTCTTTGTATTGTTGATGTAAGCATCTCATTCTTTAATTACCCGTGAGGCATTCTTAACCTTCGCAATACCTTTACGCAAATATCTTTTCGCAAATAATTCGCAAATCTCGTAAACTAAAGAAGTAATTACCCTTTTCATAAACATTAGTCCTTCTATTAATGAACCCATGAAGCGAAACCAGTCTTATAGCATCACACAATCTCGCTCCTAGTTCCAAAAATGGAATGCATGTAGCGTTCGTAGTAATAGGTTTAAAAACCTATTAGCCAAGTTTAAAAAAAAAAACCTACTAATCAACTTACAGATGAATGACCACGGATTTATCTTAAAAAATATTCAAATCCTAATCACCAATCAAGTTATACTCGTTGAAATGATACCTCTTTGCAAATGACCCTGGTAACCCCAATTCGTTGAAAACCTACACACATATCTGTGCCTCAGGCGTAGGTTTGCGTGTAGGTTTTCAACGAATTGTACGGTTACTACTCATAGTATTTGTTATCTGGAAAATTACTAAAAAAAATTTTTTGTTATTTTCAGGGGAATGGGTTTTTCACGGAGAGAATTTTCCATGGGGAGAGAAGTTCCCTGGGTAATTTTTCAGAAGAAACTGTAAACAGAGAAGGGAGGAATTCCGTGGCAGAATTTGAAAAACGATCAGAAACTAAATAAAAAACAGGCTTTAGATGCTGAAAGTAGGGAGTAACATTAAAACGTAAGACGAACGGAAGTTATTCCGCATATAAGGCGGGGGGGGGGGGGTGCCCCGTTCCTCTACCCTAGGTAAGTACGACAGTTTGACTCTTTGTCAAAACTCTTTAAAAGTCTGCTAAACCCGAGGGACGTTGAGTTTTCATTTGAGTATATTTTTAACGAACTTCAAGATTTTTAATGTCAAACATTTAGTGGGACACCAAAAACGAACAAAAATCAAGTTAAAATGCGTTTTCAAAAAATGAAGCTTTTCAAAAGAAAGGCAAGAAACACATTAAAGTCTGAGAAGAGTATAATTAAACTCCAGTACTAATTCCAAGTTGAGAAGAACAGATATTCCTTTCAAGAAATATTTGAAATCAAAAAAAAAAAAAAAAAAAAAATAAAAAAATAAATAAAATGAATAGTCACGTCAAGCACAAAGACAACAGAAGCTGCTATTGCTTGATAAATGAATCGTAAAAACGAAGAGAAATTGAAATCAGTTCAAACTTAAAACCAACAGAAATTACCACAGAAAGGAGTAGGGCTACCCCCTATACTTTTTAAAGTCCAAAGCATCGTTTGCGATTTACTGAAAAAGATGCATATTTTGAGCACTGTGTTTTTATGTATCACAACACCAACAACGGCACTACAAAGAAAGTATACCAATGTCTATAAGAATAAGGTCTAAAGCTAATCAAGGTATATAAGAATAGTGCTACTCTTATTCCCCAACAAACCTTCTAAAAGGCTTGAGTGTTATTTGTGTTCTATTTGATAACAAGTTATATTTTGAACAGTTTGACTTTTTTTGACGAAAACATCGACAAAAAAAAATTAATGAGATCACCATAACAATCAAGATGACTGCAAAGAACTAATGAAAGTAGATTTATTGCCTTATGTATACTGATGTTATTTCCTGAAAATTCCGGGAATGTTTTGTTTGTCAAAGTTAAGTATAAAATAGGAAATGTTTAAATTTATTTTGTTTTCAGTAAAGCACTATGGTGCTAGGGCCTTTATAAGGTTTATGGGAGAGGTTCCCAACCAATTTTGAGCCACGCTCCACCTGGGTATTTCTAAAATCTTGATGCCCCCCACAAAGTGATGCTTAAGTTTTGTTGTTGAAATTTTACGCGTAATACACCTGAAGGAAGCTTAAAAGGCTATTAATTATCTATTTTTTTTTCGGGTCATCTCCTGGTCATGTTTTATACCAAAGAAAAATATTGTATGAATATAACACATTTTCTACAATATATGACGCCAGTGCAATACTGTACATTTTTTGCTCTTTAAATGCATTTGAATGTGACACCATTCGCTTACAATTTTTTTTTTGGAAAAAGTATGACTCTTAAGTATAGTCGGTCGAAGGGTGCACGTTCCGCCCGTGACCCATAGAAATATTGCCATGCCCCGCAGTGGGGTATGCACCCCCTGTTGGGATTCACCAACTTAGGAGGTTGTAGCGTTAGCCCTACTCCTAGTTATGGGAGATTTTTTTTCGTTTCAAATCTGACTTTATTATTCCTTTTAATTTTTGTTTGTATTTGCATTAACTTACGTATTTACCTATAGCAGTATCTGTTATCTTTAGGTTGGATATTTTTATTCATTTCAATTTCTGTTTGCTTAGGGTTTCATTTATTTATTGATAATAATATCTATCCGTTTTAAGTGTGAATTAATATAGGACTTTATTTTCATTATTCTTAAGTTTTGATATGACTTTACTTTTATTGAAAAACACCCTTTTCGGAAACGTTTCCTTGAATTAAGTGGGGATAAGAAATGGGGCTTCGGTAATCTTTCAAAAACTGAAGACGAGTCACGATTAAGGAGAGAGTGGGATCGTTTAAAAGATACGTTTAAAAGGAACTCCAACAAGTACAACTCCAGGGAGAAAATCTAGGAAAACGGCTGATCCGTGGCATATTACACCCAAGTTTCTAGTGGCCTGGCAGACTGAATTCTCTCCTAAACGAAAAAAAATAACACTGATAATTGTTATTATGTCCTTGAGACACAACGGTCAATCCCACTTTATGGGAAAATGGATACTTACCTCCTAATTATCAGGCATTTACACAAGGGAGATGTCGGGTACTGACAAATCCAGATGATGAGTAAGAGTTTGTGTCCAACTTGTACCATAAGTGGGTCTGGCCACGATTCAAACATTGCAGAGTGTAAGGGAATGGGAGTCTGAGTTTTATAAAGACATTTATCATAATGAGGAATATTTGAATTTTTCAAAACTTGAACAGAAATTGGATATGATGTCCCAAGTATTCTTTAGGAAATTATCAATCTGTACATCTTTTGTGCCAAACATAATTTTAAAGCAACGCTTTATATACTAGCTGTGCCTTTTTGCAAGGCCCAACCCAGAGGGGAGGTCTGACTCGTTTGTTACCCCGAAATGTTTGTCCGACTCGTAAAAACGTAACAAAAATGGATATAAACAAATTTTTTATGCATTTCTTTAGGTTTTGTTCTTTTAAACTCTCCTCCGAATTTTTTATATAGTAAAAATCCCTCCGAAAAAAAATCCTGGGTACGGCCTTGCCTTTTTAGTATCCTGGTCAAATTTAAGAACTTTAGAGGAAAAAAAAATATATACTCTTGGAACAAAACAACTTCCAAGATCCTTAGGTCTCAGTCAGCTTCAGTTCTGAGAAAGTGTAAGACCACATCTCGATCTTGACGCAAAAGCCTTCATAGTTAACAATAAATAAATAAAAAACTAACAGGTTTTTTTTAAACTGAAAATAAGGAGCAGTATTAAAACTGAAAAAGAACAGAAATTATTCCGTAAATGAGGGAGGCTGCACCTTCTTCAATTCTTGATCTTTACGCTAAGGTCTTTAAGTTCCTTAAAAGTACTTCTCATTCAATCTCAAAAGCCCTTTGTTTCAAGCCCTTTGTCTTTTAGAGTTTTCACTCTTAAAGAATTGTAACAAAAAGTCCAAACATTAGCGTAAAGAGCATAGGCTGGGGAAGGTGCAGCCCCCATATAAGGAACAATTTTTGTTCGTTTTAAGATTTAATTTTGCTCCTTATTTACAGTTGAAAAAGCTTGTGTTATTGTCACCCGAACCCCCTTGTAAAATTACCCCAATAACTTTCATGTCTATGGAAAACTCTTCCCATGGAAAGCCCCCTCCTCCCCCGAAGAAAATTTTCCCTCCAAAGAAATCCGTATATTTCCCACTTACCCAATAAATGAAACCAATATATTTCCCGATATGTGAACCATGGGCAAAATGCGAAACTTATAGTTGTTTCCCCAGGGACTATGGTGGTTCATGTTCCCAAAAGGCATGATTGTTAGCCGTTTCTATAATGTTGAATCAAATTGCAATATCAGAATTTCGCTCCGATGTCTTTGGAAAAACGAGCTTTGGAGGGGGTCTAGTTGCCCTCCCGTCTTTTTGGTCACTTACAAATAAACACACGTTCGTGATGTGTCTTCTAGTATAAAAAAAGTACAATGTTCCACATTTTTGCATATAGGAGCTTCAATCCTCTACAGTATGGTCGTTTGATACGATGGATCTGATGATGTAATTTCATTAACATTGCTTGAATTGTCGGGGGATGTTTTTCCCCTTTTCACAAAAATCTCATTTCTGATTGCTGTGGGTGTACGAGAACGTGCTTCACTCTACTGATATGCGGCCAGCGGATGTACTACTATATTTATGTGGTGCCAGTTTCTTCGTCTCAAAAGATCTGTTGGATCTTGGGGATAGTGTCCACTTGAAAATCCCTAACCTTTAAACAAAAATTTAATGCAGTAGCGTTATCCATATTTTTCTGTTATTTTTTCAAAAATGGAATTGAACGGCACTTAATACAATTCTTCACTCATCGGTGGTGTACTGGCTACTTAAAGCCAGTATTTCCACTTTTTATTTTTCAAATCTCGAGGAGGCTGGTGAAAACTCCCTAGATTCTCCATTTTTAATACCAAAATCCATAAGAAAAGAAAATTCTTTTTTTTTTACTTCCTTGTTATGAAGCCTCTTAAGAACAATATTCAAGACATTTTATGTTGAAACTCAAGACCAGTTATTTTTGCCAAAGTATTTTTTTAAGATTTTTAAACAATTCTTTTGAATAAACTTTGAGTAAGTTTGGGTTTGATTGATAGATTCCTGTGCGATACTTCAGAACCTGTACCACATGAAGATGAGTTGTTAAAAAGAATCACTAAAGAATTGTTAGTCAGGCACATACAATAGAAAATTTAAGACTTGTGAAAGTAAAAAGAAGTGGGATTTCGGCAATTTTACCTTTAACACCTGCTATTTTTGGCATAATGCCCGTTTCATGAAGTTGTGTCTCAATCCAAATTGTGTGCCTTCCTCGGAATAAATATTGCGGACACGCCTTCTGGTGATTATAGAAATTTATCATTTGTCACAACAAGTTCAAAGTGTGAACATCATAACCGTAAGTGGTCAATTCAGTGAAAAAGCATTACCTTTAAACTGAATAAATATGTTACCCTAACCTCACAGATCGATTGAGTACACGAAGCTATCTCAACTAAGCAGGATGATAATAGGTGGAGAGAGTGAAGAAGGGGTGACCCCATTTTTTGTTTTTTTATTTTAGTATTAAGAAATTGAAAAAATTCCTCCCCCTCAGATTATGAGAAATACCTTTATTTATATCTTCAATAAGAAAATCCTTTCCCTCTGCCTTCACTTTCGTGAATCTGTACCCCTGAACTATTCAATAAGAAAAAAATAGCTCACTTTACTAAAAATCCAGTTCAAATAACAATGTCTTCAAATCATCAATATCTAACTCTCTTGCTCTTTTGACTTTCAAAGTTCAATTCATATGTTTCGTTTGTGTTACTCTTGCTAAATAGAATAAAGCAAGGCGGCTAATTATTTAATCCGAAATACTTTATATAAAGCGCATCGTTGCATACAAAATCAATTACGCCACTTTTGCAACGTTTAGGATAATCACTGCGAAGAGAATTCTTCTTCATTCTTGCACAGGGAATACCGTAATAGCAATTACTGAATAATGAACCTCGAGGAGGATAATCTTCACAAATTCGAGAAAGCTGACAAAAATCCCTAGAAACCCCCCAAAATCTTAGATAAAAAGTTCGCTCCTAGAAGGCCTAAATAATCTTTTAGGGGAAAACACTAAAGTGAAAACGCTGCTAGCAGTTTCTGCAGGCAGAAAAAATTCATGCTTCTTTATTGTGACCACCTAGATACCCACTACGAATCATCCCTTCCTAGTGTCACTTACTTAGGCACAAAAACAATGGTTGGATACTTTTAAAGCAATCCTTGCATATTATTTGAGTAGAAGGAGAGTTATTTTTAACAGCTTTAATGAAAATTTCATGAAATATTACAAAAAAAGTGATCCCAAAGGTAACAATAAATAGCTCTTCTTAAGAATACTTCGTAAAAAAAAAAAAACAAGTCCTTAAGGAATTGCAACTTGTCATCGGTTCAATAGCTTCTTTTTTTTCAGAAGCCGAATCCCGGGTCTATAAACGGTAAATCTGGTTGGATATCTCGTAAATCTGGCTGGATAATAGGTAAATCAGGTTGAACATATCCTTCATGTTCTTGATATCCGTCGCTTGAGAACGTACTAAATCCTTCAGCGCCACCATAGCCTCCGAGTCCCCCAAATCCAGGTGTCAAATCAGATGCTAATCCTCCTAGAAGACCACCTGGAATGATAGTTCGTTTAGAAACTGTTTTGGAAAAGTCAAAAGTAGAGTCCACGGATGATGAACATATAGTAACAAATTAGGTGTCATGTATAACTTTACTGAAAGCAGTGGTGGATCCAGGGGGCGAGAGGGCGCGCACCCCCTAACGTAGTCTAAAGTAGTGTACTTTACTTAATTAACGCAAAACTTCCTCCTAACACAAGTTTATCGGATCAACCTATTTTGCGCCCCCCCCCCCCTAAAAAAAATCCTGGATCCGCCCCTGACTGAAAGCGTCCCAAAATACAAAACATAGCCAGACTGTAGTTATAGTTATTTAACCGGTTTTATTTGTGATATCTACAATTAATATCTTATTGCTTTAAGTAAATTATAAAAAAATAAGGCCTATCATTTCCAAGATAATAACATAGTTTTTTAGCAAATAAAACTTTCAAATGGGGATGCGTCCATTTATATAGACAGTAAAAAAACAGGCGCTAAAGTCCAGAGATTTTGATCACATATACAGCGACCGTCTTCAGCAGAAATACTAAAATAACAAAATTGAAACTAGCATGTTTATATACAACAAGATAAATAACTTTTCGGTTCATTCACAAAATAATGAACTTTTGGATTATTCACTTGATTATTTTCAAAGAGAGTTCATTGAAAAAGTTCATTCAAATTTCTTGATGGGAATTTTCTTCTTTAATCTTGCCCAAATAAAAAACAAATTTTCAATGAGAGTGGCAAAGCCTTCCATGTCTTCTAATTGCAAACCAAATGTTGAGACACGGAATGCTTTGCCACTTTCATTGGAATTTTTTTTTTTACATTTTGGGCAAGATTAAAAAAGAAAATTTACATCAAGAACTTTGAATGAACTTTGTCAATGAACTCTCTCTCTGAAAATAATCTAGTGAATAATCCGGAAGTTCATTATTTTGTGAATGACCCGAAAAGTTGTTTATTTTGTTGTATAAAAATATGCTAGTTTCAATTCTATTATTTCAGTATTTCTACTGAAGACGGTCGCTGTATACGTGACCGAATTATCTGGACTTTTGTAGACGTATTTCTCCTAGCCAAGTGGATTGGTGCGCCGGATTAAGAATCCTTTGTCCGAAAGGACGAGGGTTCGAATCCTGGTGTGCTCAATTTATTTGGTTTTGTGACCGGGGTCAGTCGCGTGACTCTGTAAGCTCAGCCAGAGTCGACCCGGCTTTAAATGGGTACCTGGAGAAATCTGGGGAAGGTGAACAGGAAGGGTGTGCGAAAGCACAGGATGGTTGGCCCCCAGCCCCCCCCCCCATTGCACTTGCTGGCTGAAGGGCCAAGAAACCGAGATCAGCACCGCCGGTAGGGACTGTATAGCCCAATGCCGCATTCTTTACCTTTTTTTCTTACTGAAGACGGTCGCTGTATATGTAATCGATATATCTGGACTTTTGTACCTGTTTTTTTTTCAGTGTCTAAATAAATGGATTTATCCCCGTTTGAAAGTTTATTTTTTCGTCTCAGAAAGGGCCGTGTGGTCTAAGAAAACAACACCTAATTAAAGGTGTTACGTCGAAAAGATAATTTCTTATTACAATTTTCATGATATTTCTCTTTCCTTCGTGAATTATTTTTTTTTTAATTTAGAAATTAAAGTTTTCTTGAATTTTATCATAAAGAGTTGAAGTTTCTGATCTACACTGTTTCTCTTTACTCTCCAAAAGTTATATTCTGGTTTCGTTCAGTTTGTTCAGTCTTTTTTTTTTATATTCACAGTTACTAGAGACATACAATGTTGTCCTTCCCTCTGAACATTCGGATTATGCTAACGCATAATTTCTATTCGCTCTTTTTCTACCTTTGCTTTAAGAAAAATTGGGCTCATACAAAAACGGTGTACTAAAAGCTCTTTTTTTCAAAATGCCTCAACCACGCAAGGGTTTATTTATTTGCCTTGGCTTTAAGCATAAGCAAAGTATAATCACCTACGTTCCGTAGGCGATTATACTTTGGCTATAAGTAATACAATTTTCAGCTGAAGGGTTTTGAAAGACAAGAAGTAAATGAGACACTTATAATTGCCAACTGGCTTTTATTTTGCAGTGTAAAATGCTCTTAGTTAAACAGTAGCTCGTTAAAATTCAGCGTAAAGAGTGCAGGGGTTGAGGAATTGGTAGCCCTCCTCATATAAAGGATGATTTCTTCTTTGGTATCATAGATTCCGTAGCGTAGTTACTACATCTTAAAAGTTATATAACTTTATATACAACATCTAATAATTCTAGAAGCAATTTGAATCCAATTGTTTGGAACGTTTCCAAACAACAATTTATTAGATGTTAAATTGTCAGTTTCCGTCCTCAAATATGGATGCATAAAAACTTGGATGTTTAAGTTAAAAGGCTTGACTTGTACGTTTCAATATTTGAATTAGAATTTTGTATAAGTCTTATCCTGTTAGATGTTTACTCAGAACTAAAATTGGTAAAACTACAAAAACTACAATTAAAAAATTAAAAAAATTAAAAAAAAAAATTAAAAAAAATTAAAAAAAATTAAATTAAAAATTAAAAAAAAATTAAAAAAATTAAAAAATTAAAAAAAACTTCAATTGGTAGAGAAAAAAGGTAAAGAGGCTCTTCAATCCTTTGGTATTTCGTGTTAATTCTGTCTTTTCTTAGGTCTCATAATCATTTTGACTTGGCTATAAAATTATTGTTTTTGAATCATGCAACATAATTTATCACGGGTAATAGATAATTCTTTAATGGAGTATTACTTTAAAATGAATCACCTGGACATGATGCCAGGATCCCAATTTGGCCCCAAAAAATAGATTTTATTTCTATAGTTTTAATTTTCATCAGCTTTTGTCATTTGAATCTTTTATGCATAAACTAACAATTCAATTAATCATAGTTCAAAATTCGGATTGACTCTCCACCCCCATTTCGGAAACATTGCTATACTAATTACCATATTAAATCATAAAAACTAATTAATCAGGCAACAAAAGCCGTCGCATGTCTTCAGTGTATGAGGTAGATGATTTTTCCTTTTCTTAAAATATAACTTTATCCTTAGGAACGTAACTGAAGAGTAAATGAACCATTATTTCCTGTAGCTACAGCTGAGTTAAAACTGGGATAGAACAAAACTAGAACAAAGCTAAACGAAAAGACACATTGTGTTTATGTAGGTATGATATACGTTTTCATTAAAAAGGTTATTTCAATTAGTGGGTCTTCTGTTGATAGTTTCCTAAGCTTAGAAGTATAAGAAAATTGTGACTTTAGAATTTCTATTGATTTCCTAAGCACCAAGATTCCAGAAAAAATATGGATGGTTAAACAAGTATAAGTAATTCACTTTTGTAGGGTGAGTTGAGCTCCAAAATTTTCTAAATCGTCACTCGTATACTTGTAGGACCTATCTGCTATTTTTGAAATTCTGAAATAATCACTAAAAGCTGTTTCCTGACCTGCATCCAAAGAAAGGACCAGCCGGTCAATGTATTTTTGATCAAACTCCTATCCTCCGGATCTACATTAACCTTCTGTTTTTCTCTTTGAGAATATCTGGCATAATTTCGAAAATGCTAGATACATTATTTAGTTGGAACAACGGTAATGCCGTCGTTACCTTCGCTGTATATGTGACGAAGAACTTGCTTTTATCTTGTTTCCTGAATAATGTGGATAATAAGTCCCAACTCATCTCTGATACTGTCAAAATTGGATATAATATATCGTAATTGGTGATTCGGCCTATCCTTGAGATATCACCCTTTCAATCTTTCGCTAATGTCTGAACTATCATAAGCTACATCAACCAGTTCATGATGAGGACCTGTGAATAAAGAGTGACATGGCAAATAGTAACCGAAACTCAAAACACAAAAGTTTGACATCAATAGATATATCAAAAGCATAAGCTTTTTATTCTGATTCCAAATATATAAGCTTTATTGTGTTTAGTATCACCAATCAAAAGCTTAAAGCAGGAGAAAATTTGCCTGATTATCCATAAAGGGAGAAACAATCCATAAAAATTAAATATCTTAATGAAAATTACACCATCAATTTTAGCGTATCAGAGAGCCCTGCTGTAGAGGTTTTAAGCTCCCCTCTACAACAATGTGGAATTTTTATTGTTTGCCAGAAGAAAGATATCTGATACGTATTTACTTTTTTTATCTTTTTTTACATTTGTCTTCCTCAGGGGTGATTATCATGAACCAATGGTCCTAGAATTTCGGGAATGAGCTTGTTTGAATGGCATTTAAGAGCCCTAGTGCCCATTTAAGTGACCAAAAACATTAAAGGCCAACTAGCCCTTCCCTTAAAGTCATTCGATAAATTTTTTGAGAAAGCCATTATGCTCAGCATAGTTGAAAGGTCCGATAACTATGTCTCTGCAGATAATATTACCCCTGTATTCCTTGGGGACAGTCCTTAAGCTATGAAATGTGCCCATTGTTTACCCAAAGTATTTGTTATTGGGATGTATACATACATTTTTCGATTGGAGGAGGCATGAATTTTTGTCGGGGGATTTTGTGCGTGGAAAATTTTCCATTAGGAGAGAAATTTCCAGCGGTTGAACTTTTCAGCAGAAATTTTACACTGGGGATAATTTTTGAATTCCTATGCAAAACTCTTTTATTTGTCTTACTCTCTCTTTACCGGTTGAATTTTACACGTGGAGATGATAAGGGTAATTTTCCGGGGCAAATGCTCCCCTGAACTTGATTGTCTAGAGGATCTTTCTGTGGGGGGAATTTTTCCGGGTAGAGGGAGACGGCGATGCCAGCATTATTTATAAAAAACATCAAAAATTAAACAAAAAAACAAGCTTTTCCAATTGAAAGAAATGATCAACATTAAAACTTAAAACTTGACTTTGACTTACTTGACTTATGTCTCCTGCCGGGCGGTGCTCGGCGTAGAGAGTGACGTCTGCCTCCTCCATCCACTTCGGTCCATGGCAAGCGTTTGCACATCGCTCAACCTGATATTTGCCATCGCCAGGAACTCGGACAGGCTGTCAGACCATCGTTTCTTCGGTCGGCCGCGAGGTCGCTTCCAACCGGCTTTGACAGGGTCGAAGTCATGGATCGTTTTCGCAGGTATGTGTGGAGGCATTCGAAGTAGGTGTCCGAACCATCGTAGTGTTCGCTCGGCTGCTTGGGTCGAAAACCGAGGCTGCTTGGTGAGCTGCAGCAGCTTCTCATTGCTGACAAAGTCGAACCATCGTAGACCTACGATCCTCCTCAGGCTCTTCGACTGAAAGACATCAATTGTCTTGAGGGTTGCGGCTGAAGCTTGCCACGTCTCAGCTCCATAGAGCATCACAGAGCCGACGAGGGCGTTGAAAATCCGCAGCTTCGTTGTGCGACTGATGTTCGGTTTTCGCCAGAGGTGACGGTTCAGTCTGCCCATGGCAGAAGACGCTTTGGATATTCTCGCTTGTAGTTCAGAAAGAAGCGAGCCATCTGAAGAAATTATGGAGCCCAGGTAGGTGAACCTTTGGACAACTTCGATGCTAGTGGTGCTATCCAGGCTAACTGAAGGATTGGCAGCAGGAGAGGATGGGTCTATGGCCATAATTTTCGTTTTAGTCCAGTTTATCT
Source organism: Artemia sp. Kazakhstan ARC1039 (assembly GCA_029168905.1). NCBI lineage: Eukaryota > Metazoa > Arthropoda > Branchiopoda > Anostraca > Artemiidae > Artemia > Artemia sp. Kazakhstan ARC1039. The sequence continues at coordinate 12,307 of JAQQPU010002599.1, forward strand.
GCAGTCCTACTTTTGCAGCCTCTTCTCGTAGGATTCGAAGCGCTTCCAGCAACTGCTCCATGGAGTCCGCCAGAATGGCCAAGTCATCGGCAAAATCAGCATCTGTAATGACACGATCTCCAAACTTGAGTCCAAAGCTGAGACGTGAAGTAGTCCTAGTCATAACGTAGTCTATGATGACATTGAAGAGCTCTGGGGCAACTGCACATCCTTGGCGCACTCCTGTCGTGATTTGGAAGAACGGGCTGCGGCAGCCGTTCACTTGAACACAGCTCTCCGTCCCATGGTGTAGAGCTTTGAAGAGTCTGCAGTATTTCTTAGGGAGGCCTGTCGATTCTAGAATCCGCCAAAGAGCTTCTCGGTCCACTGAGTCGAACGCAGCAGGGAAGTCGACGAAGGTAAAAAAAGCTTTTTGTCGGAACTCCGTGGCTTTTTCTATGATTTGTCGGATCGTAAAAATCTGCTCGATGGTTGAACGGTCCGACATGAAACCAGCTTGCTCCTGTCGCCGGATTTTACGAATGATATTTCGACATCGATCTAGCAGGACCATTGAGAAAAGTTTTCCTGGGACAGACAGTAGGGTTATTCCACGGTAGTTCAAGCAGTCGCTTCTAGAACCTTTCCTCTTCCATAAAGGGATAATGACACCCTTCCGCCAATCTTCGGGAATTATCTCGGTTTGCCAGATTGTAGAGAACAGGGTGTGGAGAAACAGGAGCATAACAGGACCTGCATATTTTAGCAGCTCTGCACTCAGGCCACATATACCGGCAGCTTTATTGTTCTTGAGCCTTTTTACTGCATTTCCAATTTCTGAGGGGCTGAAAGGCTCGTCTGGAGGAGCATCTGTTTCGGATCTTGGACTGCCAGGTTGGCTGGGACTATCAGTAGGAGGCATAGACGGGTTAGTGTTGTTCAGGAGTGAGCAGAAGTGGTCCTTCCACCGCTCGAGACAAGAACCCTCATCAGAGAGAAGTGTCCCATCCCTGGATAGGACGGGTCCCAATGCTGGTGTTTTATTTTCTGTGAGATCGCGGAGGTGCTTGAACAGGCTACCCATGTCTTTCTTTTTTGCTGCTAGTTCGATTTCATCGGCTTTCCTTGCAACAAACTGAGTTCGGTCTCGGTGAATAAGTCTGTTCCGCACTCCATTGAGCCTTCGATAGGTGGCCATGTCCCCAAGAAGTCTTGCCCTCCGCCTTTGCTCTATGACCTGCAGTGTTTCGTCAGTTAGCCACGATTTCTTCGGGAAACTCCGCTTGCCAAGCACCAGCTGTGCTGCTTCGCTGGTCTGTGATTTAAAATACTTCCAGGCGTCTTCGCTGTTGTTGAGTGTGCCCAGGAGCTCAAAGCGATTTGATATCTCAACACTATACTTCTGGCGAGTATATGGCTCCTTTAGTTTCCCAATATCCACTGCTACTGGTTTTCTTTCCGATCGCTGTGCATGGAGGCGAAGCTGGACATCAGCACATACAAGCCTGTGATCTGCATTTCCGAGCTCTGCTGATCTGTAAGTTCTGCAGTTCTTCAGCGATGATCTCCAGCGTTTAGAAATAATGACGTAGTCAATCATCTTCTTTGTGCGACCGTCGTTACTATACCACGTGTACTGGTGGATAGTCTTACGTTGAAAGTAGGTGTTTGCGATCACAAGTTCATGGGATCGGCACAGTTCGAGTAGGCGAAGGCCGTTATCGTTCAGTGGGTCGGGGGAAACAGGTCCAATTGTGCCACGCCAAACACCCATATCATCTCGCACTGTAGCATTGAAGTCACCGAGAAGAACAGTGACATCGTGGGGGGAAACTGTTGACAGACATCTGGACAGAGCAGAGTAGAACTCTTCCTTGGTTACGTCGTCGGAATCGTTTGGTCGGGGCATAGCATACAAAAATTGTCATCTTGCCATGCTTGTGCCCAAAGCGGGCCTTCATTATTCTGTCCGATACAGCTTCGTGCAAGAGTAAGGCCATTCTTGCAAGGCCGTTTAGCGCGAGGCCAACACCATTTCTTCTCATGCTCCCTCCAGACCAGACTAACGAGTGATTATCGCCTATTCGCTCTTCTCCACTTCCAGTAAGACGGGTTTCTGTGAGACCTGCAATCGCCACTTTATTCTTACGAAGTTCTTGAGAAAGTAGGTTCTTTGATGCAGGTACATTCAGGGTCAAAACATTCCAGGTGGCTATTCGAAGCCCCCTTTCGTCTAGAAGGTTCAGTCTGTCAGTCTTTCTGACGTCGTCAGCATGTCCGTTGACGCGCGTAGGTCGAGATCTTAAAAGGAGGTCCGGATCCGAGGCTATGTAGTCACTTTGCGTAGCACTTGATTTTCAGGTGGAGGGTCGCTAGCCCAACCGACCCTAGGCCTGGAATCTGATTAGAGCTAGGTTTAACCTAGATACTGATATTCCCGGGGTGGGCTCCACCCGCCACATGAGGTTGCAGCCACCCTGATCGGAGTGTTTAGTTAGGGGATGACCCCATATCCAGAGGCACGTGGTCAGCAGACAAGGTCTGCATCATTCCGGCCGAAAACTTAAAACGAATAGAAATTATTATGTATATGAGTAGGATTGCCCCCTTCTCAATACCTTACTCTTTATGTCATAGTTTAAATTTGTGTCCCAATTCCTTAAGAACGACTCCTGAAAGACAAGGGTCATTTAATTAGAACAATATAAAGCTTTTTTAGCGTTTAGAACGAGTTATTGAGGAGGGGGCAAACCCCTAATATATATAATACTTTCTGTTTGTTTTTGGTTTTTATTTTTCTCCTTAATTTCATTTGAAGAAACTAGTTTTTTTATATAATAATAGTAAGAAAAAAACCAGTTTGAAGCTAAATGCCAATATAAAAATATAGCCACTATTTATATTAGTAAATGAATGAAAGAGTCGTGTAACATGTACTTACCAGGTAGCACCTGTCTACCATATCTCACATTTTCACTTGCTAGTGTACGCTGAACAGGAGCAGCATAGCAAACTAAAAAAGTGAAATGTAAATAATTTGAACCACAGACAAATAACTATAAAGAGAAATATGAAAGGAACAACAACAATAACACCAAAGAACCAAGAACAAGAAAATTGTATAAACAGTAGCCTAGCCAAATGAGGTTTGTTAAGCTTTTGCCAAACTGGCAATGAATGGTGCTAAAGAGGGTGTATAATTCCTCAGCAGGCTCGCTTTACGATGCCAATGGACGCTCATACAACAAAGAGCAAGTTGATACATGTAGCTGGTAAAACGTTGGGGAAAAAAAAAAATCAGCACACAGCTTATTAGCACTGACATAACAAGGCAGTTCATGCAGGAAACGTAGGGCATAATTTTACACCTCTTTAAGCTCACGTCAACCCTAAATACTTGAATATTATGACAAAAAAAAAGACAAAACAAGACTAGAAAATTTTGTTATAGTAAGCGTGGAAAACAAAGTTGATGACATCAACAGAGCAATTACGAAACCGGCGGCGCAGTGGATGTCCAATGAGGTTTATTAAACAGTTCGGGGTAACGAACCGTTTGTGCTACCCGTCTCAATAGTATTCGAAACTCTAAAATATAGAATTTGATACCAATCGGTAAATCAGAAGAATCAGCTTTTTATGCAAATTTCAAATATAAAGGTTTCATTAGTGACTTTTTAAGTGACTAAAAGGATTGAAGGACAGCTAGGCCCCCTTCCTCGCCTATTTTTTTCAAAATCGTCTGATCAAAATTTTGATATAACCATTTTGTTCAGCATAGTTAAAATACCAAAACACTATGCCTTTGGAGATATGACCCCCCACAGCCCGTGGGTAAAGATCTCTTATTTATGAAATTTGCCACGGAAAAATTTTTGTCATGCAAAAAAAAAAAAAAAAAAAAAAAAAAAAAAAAAAAAAAAAAATGGGAAAACCAATTAGGCCCTATCTAAAGTATTTCGGGAAAAAAATTGTGCACTAAAGAGGAAGTGGATCAATCGGATTACTATGCCCAGTTTCGTGATTATTATGTTAATTTCAAATTTACAAACATTGCAATAAGGATTCCCAAACTACCATAGCTAGTTTATTTATACACATATATTATATCTGAAATACCTGAAATAAAAAGCAAAACTAAGAAAGATACACTTCTATTCATTTTTTGTTACTAAAGCCTTTTATCGCACTAACTGTGTTATTAATACATTTTAAAATATAATGCAATACCTGGAAAAAACATTTTGAAACGTTATGCAATACCTGGAAAAACAAAGAATTAAGAAAGGGCATCCGACTGTGGCATTCAAATCATGTAAGACGTGAATTATTATTCTTAGAGCGTTGATAATTAGAAGAAATAAGATTTTGCGTAAAGTTTTAGGTTTTACCAAATTTTGATTCATCTGGACTTTCCAACACATCAACTTTAACTTTCACAGTCGATGATCCTTTGAAACTTTTAGTTTTATTTTTGGGTTTACATAAGATAAGATTTATTCTTCATTAGATACACATACAATATTACAGGTTATTATTCACCCAAAGGCTCATTGGCCTGTACAAAGGGGGAAGACAAATCTGTTGCTTACTCAGAGATGAAAAGCAAAAGAAAATTTAAAATGATCACTTACTCACATACGAAGGAGAAGAAAAGAAAATATAGATAAAATGAAAACTATAGAAAAAATAGAATGAATAAACTAAATTAATTAATTAGATTAAATAGACTAAACAAATTAATAATAACAATTAAGATAAAGGTAAATAAAAATAACTTCTACGAAGCCAAAGAATTTTTAGCAATTTTTTTAAAAGAAACCGAATGAGTGGCACCCTCGAGCTGATTCAGGTAACTTATTCCATACAATATGACACGCCATTAGAGCATCAAAATCTGACCTTATACAAGGAGTAAATGGAACTTGAACATGATTTGTCATATTACGAAGATTATAATTATTTTGACCAGAGGTAAAAAATAGCGGAACACTTAGGGGCCGGGGGAGGTCACCATGAAGCTGAGAAAAAGTAAAACATGCACATGAAAGAATGTATAGTGATCCATCAAGTAATGGTATAACTAACTAAACTCAGGAAATTGATTAGCTTCCTGAATGAGGTTTCTAGCTTTATTGTAAACCTTAGAAAGAGGTTTTAACAGTGAAGGAAAAGTTGACATCCACACAATTTGACAGTAAGAAACGTAAGATTGGATCAAACAGTGAAAAAGGATTTTCAAAATTGATCCAGGAAAAGTGTGTCTAAGTTTCCTTAAAATACCGAGACTCCAGCATATCTTCATTTTAATAAAATCAATGTGACGTTTGAAAGATAGGTTTTCATCAACAAGAATGCCCAAAAAACGAGCATATCGGTCTTTAGATCTATGAATTATTCCATTTGGCTGGTGAATTTCTGATAACTGGGGATAGACCTGAGAAACACCGGAAAAAATTTAGGGTAAAGTGGTTAAAGTGGCTAGTCAATTTTGTTGAAATTGTTGAAACCAATACTGTCAGTTCTTGCTTCAAAAGCTACAAGATGGCACTATGGTGGAACAAAAGAGGATGGGATATGTACATTACAAAAACATGACAACAAAGCAGTCTCAAAAAGAAACGCTCATTTTCAAACAACAAAACAGCAACTACAACCTAATATGGCAAAATTCATGATCCAAAATCAAACTTTTTTTTTCCAGGTCGGATCTTCAACAATCATGAGCAAAGCTAAGAATAAACTTATTAGTCTCGCAGTGTTTTATTCCATTATCAAATGAAATAAAAAAGCAAGTCTTTTTAATTAAAAGTAAGGAGCAACATTAAAGAGACGGGGTGTTGAGGAAGGGACAGCCCCTTTTATATACGGAATAATTTCTGTTTGTTTTAAGTTTTAATGTCGCTCCTGACTTTAGTAAAGTGGTAAATCCCGCACCCGTGATCTTTCTTCTAACAAAAAATGTAAAATTCTACCTCTTCGTACGTAGGAGCTTGAAACCACTACAGTAGAGTCCTCTGGTATGCTGAATCTGATGGTGTGATTTTTATTAAGATCATTTGATGTCTTAGGGGTGTTTTCTCACGTATTAAAAAACTAGGCAAGTTTTCTCAGGCCCGTAAATTTTGATGGTTACTATCAAATTTGACGAATTTGATGAACTTTGAATAAGCATCAAAATTTGAGTATTTTGATGTATCTTTTGTTATCAAGCCTTTGTTTCTTAGAGTTTCGGCTACTGCTGAGCTGTATCACTCCTTACTTACTGTTCGTTACCATGAAGTACCATGAAGTTCGTTACCATGCAGTAACGGACTGTTGATATAGGTAATAGCAACCAAAATTTAAAGAAAAAGAAGTTACAATAAAAGTTGGTTGATTACAAAAATAGGTTTTTTATGATGAATTGAAATAGTTAAAACTCTTGAAGTATGGCATTCCCATTGATAAGTTCTTTTGTAGAATGAATGTGTATTATCTTTCAGAAAAAGAAGAAGAAAACACCACTGAAAACAGAAACAGTCTCAATGAAAATAATGAATTACATCATGAATTCCTTAAAATCTGGTTTAACTTGCGCAAAACCATTCTTCGACAAAAAAAGCTCAAGTTAGTTTATTTCCTTGTCAAAAATAGTCATTAGTTTTGGTTAATAAATGGTCTATAATATTTAGTTCATTTTTATTGACTGTATATTTGATTAAAGAAAACTTGTATTTTACACACCGGCATCGTCTCTGAGACTGGGAGGCCAGGGTATGTAGATACCCTGTAAATGGTACTCAGAAAGTGAGCTCTATGTTTTTTTTTGTGATACTATTCAACTATTTAGGGTTGACGTGAGCTTAAAGAGGTGTAAAATGATGCCCTACGTTTCCTGCACGATCTGCCTTGTTATGTCAGTGCCAATAAGCTGTGTGCTGATTTTGTTTCCCAACGTTTAACCAGCTAAATGTATCAACTTGCTCTTTCTTGTGTGAGCGTCCATCGGCATCGGAAAGCGGGCCTGCTGAGGAATTATACACCCTCTTTAGCACCATTCATTGCCAGTTTGGCAAAAGCTTAACAAATCTTATTTGGCTAGGCTATTGTTTACACAATTTTCTTGTTCTTGGTTCTTTGGTGTTATTGTTGTTCCTTTCATATTTCTCTTTATAGTTATTTGTCTGTGGTTCAAATTATTTACATTTCCCTTTTTTAGTTTGCTATGCTGCTCCTGTTCAGCGTACACTAGCAAGTGAAAATGTGAGATACGTTAGACAGGTGCTACCTGGTAAGTACATGTTGCACAACTCTTTCTTTCATTTACTAATATAAATAGTGGCTATATTTTTATATTGGCATTCAGCTTCAAACTGATTTTTTTTTCTTACTATTATTATATAGAAAAACTAGTTTTTTTTCAAATGAAATTAAGGAGAAAAATAAAAACCAAAAACAAACAGAAAGTGTTATATATATTAGGGGTTTGCCCCCTCCTCAATAACTCGCTCTAAACGCTAAAAAAAAGCTTTATATTGTTCTGATTAAATGGCCCTTGTCTTTCAGGAGTCGTTCTTAAGGAATTGGGACAAAAATTTAAACTATGGCATAAAGAGTAAGGTATTGAGAAGGGGGTAATCCTACTCATATACATAATAATTTCTATTCGTTTTAAGTTTTAATGTTGATCATTTCTTTCAATTGGAAAAGCTTTTTTTTGTTTAATTTTTGATGTTTTTTTTTAAATAATGCTGGCATCCCCGTCTCCCTCTACACGGAAAAATTCCTCCCACAGAAAGTTCCTCTAGACAATCAAGTTCAGGGGAGCATTTGCCCCGTACAGTTACCCTTATCATCTCCACGTGTAAAATCGAATCGGTAAAAAGAGAGTAAGACAACTAAATGAATTTTGCATAGGAATTAAAAAATTATCCCCAGTGTAAAATTTCTTCTGAAAAGTTCACCTCCTGGAAATTTCTCTCCCAATGGGGAAATTTTCTACGCACAAAATCCCCCGACAAAATTCCTGCCTCCTCCAATCGAAAAATGTATGTATACATCCCAATAATAAATACTATGGGTAAAAAATAGGCGCATTTCATAACCTACGGACTGTCCCCAAGGACCAAAGGGGTAATATTATCTCCAGAGGCATAGTTATCGGACCTTTCAACTATGCTGAGAAAAATGGCTTTCTCAAAAATTTTATCAAAAGGGCACTAATGCTCTTAAATGCCATTCAAACAAGCTCACTCCTGAAATTCTAGGACCATTGGTTGCTGATAATCACCGCTGAGGAAGACAAATAAAAAAATAAATAAAATAAAGCAAATCCGTACCAGATATCTTTCTTCTTGCAAACAATAAAAAATTCCACATTGTTGAAGATGGAAGCTTAAAACCTCTACAGCAGGGCTCTCTGATACGCTAAAATTGATGGTGTAATTTTCATTAAAATATTTAATTTTTATGGATTGTTTCTTCCTTTTTGGAAAATCAGGCAAATTTTCTCCTGCTTTAAGCTTTTGATTGGTAATACTAAACACAACAAATCTTATATATTTGGAATCAGCATAAAAAGCTTATGCTTTTGATATATCTATTGTTGTCAAACTTTTGTGTTTTGAGTTTTGGTCACTATTTGCCATGTCACTCTTTATTCACAGGTCCTCATCAGAAACTGGTTGATACAGCTTATGATAGTTCAGACATTAGCGAAAGATTGAAAGGATGATATCTCAAGGATAGGCTCGAATCACCAATTACGATATATTATATCCAATTTTGACAATATCAGAAAAGAGTTGGGACTTATTATCCACATTATTCAGGAAACAAGATAAAAGCAAGTTCTTCGTGACATATACAGCGAAGGTAACGACGACATTACCGTTATTTCGCCTAAATAACGTATCTAGCATTTTCGAAATAATGCCAGATATATCTCAAAGAGAAAAACAAAAGGTTAATGCAGATCCGGAGGATAGGAGTTTGATCAAAAATACATTGTCCGGCTGGTCCTTTCTTTGGATGCAGGTCAGGAAACAGCTTTTAGTGATTATTTCAGAATTTCAAAAATAGCAGATAGGTCCTTCAAGTATACCTGTGACGATTTAGTAAATTTTGGAGCTCAACTCACCCTACAAATGTGAATGACTAGACTTGTTTAACCATCCATGTTTTTTCTGGAATCTTGGTGATTAGGAAATCAATAGAAATTCTAAAGTCACAATTTTAGTATACTTCTAAGCTTAGGAAACTATCAACAGAAGACCCAATAATTGAAATAACCTTTTTAATGAAAACGTATATCACACCAACATAAACACAATTTGTCTTTTCGTTTAGTTTTGTTCTATCCAAGTTTTAACTCAGCTGTAGCTACAGGAAATAAGGTTTATTTACTCTTCAGTTACGTTCCTAAGGCTAAAGTTATATTTTAAGAAAAGGAAAAATCATCTACCTCATAAACTGAAGACATGCGACGGCTTTTGTTGCCTGATTAATTAGTTTTTATGATTTAATATGGTAATTAGTATAGCAATGTTTCCGAAATGGGGGTGGAGAGTCAATCCGAATTTTGAACTATGATTAATTGAATTGTTAGTTTATGCATAAAAGATTCAAATGACAAAAGTTGATGAAAATTAAAACTATAGAATAAAATCTATTTTTGGGGGCCAAATTGGGATCCTGGCATAATGTCCAGGTGATTCATTTTAAAGTAATACTCCATTAAAGAATTATCTATTACCCGTGATAAATTATGTTGCATGATTCAAAAACAATAATTTTACAGCCAAGTCAAAATGATTATGAGACCCAAGAAAAGACAGAATAAACACGAAATACCAAAGAGTTGAAGAGCCTCTTTATCTTTTTTTCTCTACCAATTGTAGTTTTTTTTAAGGTTGTTTGTATTTTAATTCTGAGTAAACATCTAACAGGATAAGAATTATACAAAATTCTAATTCAAATATTGAAACGTGCAAGTCAAGCCTTTTAACTTAAACATTCAAGTTTTTATGCATCCATATTTGAGGACGGAAACTGACAATTTAACATCTAATAAATTGTTGTTTGGAAACGTTCCAAACAATTGGATTTAAGTTGCTTCTAGAATTTTTAGATGTTGTATATAAAGTTATATATCTTTTAAGATGTAGTAACTACGCTACGGTATCTACGATACCAAAGAAGAAATCATCCTTTTTATGAGGAGGGCTACCAATTCCTCAACCCCTGCACTCTTTACGCTGAAGTTTAACTAGCTACTGTTTAACTAAGAGCATTTTACACTGGAAAATAAAAGCCAGTTGGCAATTATAAGTGTCTCATTTACTTCTTGTCTTTCAAAACCCTTCAGCTGAAAATTGTATTGCTTAAAGCCAAAGTATAATCACCTACGGAACGTAGGTGATTATACTTTGCTTAAAGCCAAGGCAAATAAATAAACCCTTGCGTGGTTGAGGCATTTTGAAAAAAAAAGCTTTTAGTACACCGCTTTTGTATGAGCCCAATCTTTCTTGAAGCAAAGGTAGAGAAAGAGCGAATAGAAATTATGCGTTAGCATAATCCGAATGTTCAGAGGGGAGGACAACATTGTATATTTCTAGTAACTGTGAATATAAAAAAAAGACTGAACAAACTAAACGAATCCAGAATATAACTTTTGGAGAGTAAAGAGAAACAGTGTAGATCAGAAACTTCAACTCTTTATGATAAAATTCAAGAAAACTTTAATTTCCAAATTCAAAAAAAATAATTCACGAAGGAAAGAGAAATATCATGAAAATTGTAATAAGAAATTATCTTTTCGACATAACACCTTTAATTAGGTGTTGTTTTCTTAGACCACACGGCCCTTTCTGAGACGAACAAATAAACTTTCAAACGGGGATAAATCCATTTATTTAGACACTGAAAACAAAAACAGGTACAAAAGTCCAGATATATCGATCACATATACAGCGACCGTCTTCAGCAAGAAAAAAAGGTAAAGAATGCAGCATTGGGCTTTACAGTCCCTACCGGCGGTGCTGATCTCCGTTTCTTGGCCCTTCAGCCAACAAGTGCAATCGAGAGGGGGGTTGGGGGCCAACCATCCTGTGCTTTCGCACACCCTTCCTGCTCACCTTCCCCAGATTTCCCCAGGTACCCATTTAAAGCTGGGTTGACTCTGGCTGAGCTTCCAGAGTCATGCGACTGACCCCGGTCACAAAACCAAATAAATTGAGTACACCAGGATTCGAACCCTCGTCCTCTCGGACAAAGGATTCTTAATCCGGCGCACCAATCCACTTGGCTAGGAGAAATACGTCTACAAAAGTCCAGATAATTGGGTCACGTACAGAGCGACCGTCTTCAGTAGAAATACTAAAATAATAGAATTGAAACTAGCATATTTTTATACAACAAAATAAACAATTTTTTGGGTCATGCAGAAAATAATGAACTTTCGGATTATTCACTAGATCATTTTCAGAGAGGGTTCATTGACAAAGTTCATTCAAACTTCTTGATGTAAATTTTCTTTTTTAATCTTGCCCAAGATGTAAAAAAAAACTCCAATGAAAGTGGCAAAGCATTCCATGTCTCAACATTTGGTTTGCAATTAGAAGGCATGGAAGGATTTGCCACTCTCATTAAAAATTTGTTTTATATTTGGGCAAGATAAAAGAAGAAAATTCACATCAAGAAAATTGAATGAACTTTTTCAATGAACTCTCTTTAAAAATAATCAAGTGAATAATCCAGAAGTTCATTATTTTGTGAATGACCCGAAAAGTTATTTATCCTGTTGTATATAAATATGCTAGTTTCAATTTAATTATTTTAGTATTTCTGCTGAAGACGGTCGCTGTATATGTGATCAAAATGTCTGGACTTTTGCGCCTGTTTTTTTTAGTGTCTAAATAAATTTACGCATCCCCATTTGAAGTTTTTATTTGTTAAAAAATTATCTTATTGTCTTGGAAATGATAGGCCTTATCTTTTTTATAATTTACTTAAAGCAATAAGATATTAATTGTAGATATAACAAATAAAACCGGTTAAATAACTGTAACTACAGTCTGACTATGTTTTGTATTTTGGGAAGCTTTCAGTCAGGGGCGGATCCGGGATTTTTTTAGGGGGGTGGGGGTGGTGCAAAATAGGTTGATCCGATAAACTTGTGTTAGAAGCAAGTTTAATTAACGCAATCTTGCGTTAAATAAGTAAATTACACTACTTTAGACTACGTTAGGGGGCGCGCGCCCCTCGCCCCCTGGATCCACCACTGCTTTCAGTAAAGTTCCAGTAAGACCTCAGCACATAGACTAGATTGATATTTTTCACTTGTTATTGATTCAGCCTATAGATGGCACCTAATTTGTTATTATATGTTCATCATCCGTGGACTCTGCTTTTGACTCATCCAAAACAGTTTCTAAACGAACTATCATTCCAGGTGGTCTTCTAGGAGGATTAGCATTTGATTTGACACCTGGATTTGGTGGACTCGGAGGCTATGGTGGCGCTGAAGGATTTAGTACGTTCTCAAGCTACGGATATCAAGAACATGAAGGATATGTTCAACCTGATTTACCTATTATCCAGCCAGATTTACCAGTTATCCAACCAGATTTACCGTTTATAGTCCCGGGATTTGGCTTCTGAAAAAAAAACAAAAAAAAAAAAACAAAGCTATTGAACCGATGACAAGCTGAACTTCCTTAAGGACTTTTTTTTTTTTTTTTTTTTTTTTTTTTTTTTTTTTTTTTTTTTTTTACAAAGTATTCCTAAGAGGAGCTATTGATTGTTACCTTTGGGATTACTTTTTTTGTAATATTTCATGAAATTTTCATTAAAGCTGTGAAAAATAACTCTCCTTCTACTCAAATAATATGCAAGGATTGCTTTAAAAGTATCCAACCATTGTTTTTGTGCCTAAGCAAGTGACACTAGGAAAGGATGATTTGTTGTGGGTATCTAGGTGGTCACAATAAAGAAGCATGCTTTTTTTCTGCCTGCAGAAACTGCTAGCATTGTTTTCTCTTTAGTGTTTTCCCCTAAAAGATTATTTAGGTCTTCTAGGAGCGAACTTTTTATCTAAGATTTTGGGGGGTTTTTAGGGATTTTTGTCAGCTTTCTCGAATTTGTGCAGATTATCCTCCTCGAGGTTCATTATTCAGTAATTGCTATGACGGTATTCCCTGTGCAAGAATGAAGAAGACTTCTCTTCGCAGTGATTATCCTAAACGTTGCAAAAGTGGCGCAATTGATTTTGTGTGCAACGATGCGCTTTATATAAAGTATTTCGGATTAAATAATTAGCCGCTTTGCTTTATTCTATTTAGCAAGAGTAACACAAATGAAACATATCAATTGAACTTTGAAAGTCAAAAGATCAAGAGAGTTAGATAGTGATGATTTGAAGCCATTGTTATTTGGACTGGATTTTTAGTAAAGTGAGCTTATTTTTTTTCTTATTGAATAGTACAGGGGCACAGATTCACGAAAGTGAAGGCAGAGGGAAAGGATTTTCTTATTGAACATATAAATAAAGGTATTTATCATAATCTGAGGGGGAGGATATTTATTTTCAATTTGTTAAAACTAAAATAACAAAACGAAAAATGGGGTGCTACCACCCCTTCTTCACTCTCTCCACCTATTATCATCCTGCTTAGTTGAGATAGCCTCCTGTACTCAATCGATCTGTGAGGTTACGGTAACATATTTATTCAGTTTAAAGGTAATGCTTTTTCACTGAATTAACCACTTACGGTTATGATGCTCACACTTTGAACTTGTTGTGACAAATGATAAATTTCTATAATCGCCAGAAGGCGTGTACGCAATATTTATTCCGAGGAAGGCACACAATTTGGAGTGAGACACAACTTCATGAAACGGGCATTATGTCAAAAATAGCAGGTGTTAAAGGTAAAATTGCCAAAATCCCATTCTTTTTACTTTCACAAGTCTGAAATTTTCTATTGTATGTGCCTGACTAACAATTCTTTAGTCATTCTTTTTGACAACTTATCTTCATGTGGTACAGGTTCTGAAGTATCGCACAGGAATCTAATCAATCAAACCCAAACTTACTCAAAGTTTATTCAAAAGAATTGTTTAAAAATCTTAAAAAGATACTTTGGCAAAAATAACTGGTCTTGAGTTTCAACATAAGTTGTCTTGAATATTGTTCTTAAGAGGCTTCATAACAAGGAAGTCAGAAAAAGAATTTTCTTTTTTTATGGATTTTGATATTAAAAATGGAGTTTCTAAGGAGTTTTCACCAGCCTCCTCGAGATTTGAAAAATAAGAAGTGGAAATACTGGATTTCAGTAGCCAGTACACCACCGATGAGTGAAGAATTGTATTAAGTGCCGTTGAATTTCATTTTTGAAAAAATAACAGAAAAATATGGATAACGCTACTGCATTAAATTTTTGTTTAAAGGTTAGGGATTTTCAAGTGGACACTATCCCCAAGATCCAACAGATCTTTTGAGACGAAGAAACTGGCACCACATAAATATAGTAGTACATCCGCTTTAAAGTGGCCGCATATCAATAGAGAGTGAAGCACGTTCTCGTACACCCACAGCAATCAGAAATGAGATTTTTGTAAAAGGGGAAAAACATCCCCCGACAATTCAAGTGATGTTAATGAAATCATATCATCAGATCAATCGTATCAAATGACCATACTGTAGAGGATTCAAGCTCTATATGCAAAAATGTGGAACATTGTACCTTTTTTTTCTTTTCTTTTTTTTATTAGAAAAAACATCACAAACATGTCTATATTTGTTGTTGCTTTACATAGGTGACCTTGGGAAAAAATGGCACTATAAGATCGCGTGAAGGCTTATTTTAACGGAAATCAAAAATTTTAGTGACCTTTGTAAGTGACAAAAAGACAGGAGGGCAACTAGACCCCCTCCAAAGCTCGTTTTTTTAAAGACATCGGATCAAAATTCTGATAGAGCAATTTGATTCAACATAGTAGAAACGTCTAACAACCATGCCTTTTGGGATAACATAAACCACCATAGTCCCTGGGGAAAGAACTATAAGTTTCGCATTTTGCTCATGGTTCACATATCGGGAAATATATTGGTTTAATATATTGGGTAAGTGGGAAATATACGGATTTCTTTGGAGGGAAAATTTTATTCGGGGGAGGAGAGGGCTTTCCATGGGAAGAGTTTTTTATAAACATCAAAGTTATTGGGGTAATTTTACAAGGAGGGTTCGGTAGGAATGGAGATTTTCCGGCATGATTTGAAAAACAACAGGAAATTAGACAAAAACACAAGCTTTTTCATCTGTAAATAAGGATCAAAATTTAAGCTTAAAAGAAACAAAAATTGTTCCAAATATGGAGGCAGCACCTTCCCCAGCCCTTGGTCCTTACGCTAATGTTTGGACTTTTTGTTACAATTCTTTAAGAGTGAAAGCTCTAAAAGACAAAGGGCCGCAAGGCTTGAAACAAAAGACTTTTGAGATTGAATGAGAAGTACTTTTAAGGAACTTATAGACCTTAGCGTAAAGATCAAGAATTGAAGAAGGTGCAGCCTCCCTCATTTACGAAATAATTTCTGTTCTTTTTCAGTTTTAATACTGCTCCTTATTTTCAGTTAAAAAAAAACCTGTTAGGTTTTTATTTATTTATTGTTAACTATGAGGCTTTAGCGTCAAGATCGAGATGTGATCTTACACTATCTCAGAACTGAGGCTGACTGAGACCTAAGGATCTTGGAAGTTGTTTTGCCCAAAGGGTATATATTTTTTTCCTCTGAAGTTCTTAAATTTGACCAGGATACTAAAAAGGCAAGGCCGTACCCAGGATTTTTTTTTGTTACGTTTTAACGAGTCAGACAAACATTTCGGGTTAACAAACGAGTCAGACAAACAGAGTCAGACCTCCTCTCTGGGTGGGGCCTTGCAAAAAGGCACAGCTAGTATATAAAGCGTTGCTTTAAAATTATGTTTGGCACAGAACATGTACAGATTGATAATTTGCTAAAGAATACTTGGGACATCATATCCAATTTCTGTTCAAGTTTTGAAAAAATTCAAATATTCCTCATTATGATAAACGTCTTTATTAAACTCAGACTCCCCATTCCCTTACACTCTGCACTGTTTGAATCGTGGCCAGACCCACTTCTGGTTCAAGTTGGACACGAACTCTTACTCATCATCTGGATTAGTCAGTACCCGACATCTCCCTTGTGTAAATGTTCTGATAATAAGTAGGTAAGTATCCATTTCCCCATAAAGTGGGATTGTCCGTTGTGTCTCAAGGACATAATAACAATTATCAGTGTTATTTTTTTTTTTCGTTTAGGAGAAAATTCAGTCTGCCATGCCGCTAGATACTTGGGTTTAATATGTCACGGATCAGCCGTTTTTCTAGATTTTCTCCCTGGAGTGTTAATTGTTGGAGCCCCTTTTAAACTTATCTTTTAAACGATTCCACTCTCTCCTTAACCGTGACTCGTCTTCAGTTTTTGAAAGATTACCGAAGCCCCCTTTCTTATCCCCACTTAATTCAAGGAAACGTTTACTAAAAGGGTGTTTTTCAATAAAAGTAAAGTCATATCAAAACTTAAGAATAATGAAAATAAAGTCCTATATTAATTCACACTTAAAACGGATAGATATTATTATCAATAAATAAATGAAACCCTAAGCAAACAGAAATTGAAATGAATAAAAATATCCAACCTAAAGATAACAGATACTGCTATAGGTAAATACGCAAGTTAATGCGAATACAAACGAAAACTAAAAGGAATAATAAAGTCAGATTTGAAACGAAAAAAGCTCCCATAACTAGGAGTAGGGCTAACGCTAGGACCTCCTAAACCGGTGAATTCCAACATGGGGTGCACACCCCACTGCGAGGCATGGCAATATTTCCATTGGTCGTGGGCAGAACGTGCACCCTTCGACCGACTATACTTTAGAGTCTTAATTTTTCAAAAAAAAAAATTGTAAGCGAATGGTGTCACATTTAAATGCACTTATAGAAAAAAAATGTACAGTTTTGCACTGGTGTCATATATTGTAGAAAAAGTGTTATATTCATACAATATTTTTCTTTGGTATAAAATATGCCAAGGGGATGATCCAAAAAAAATACATAATTAATAACCCTTTAAACTTCCTTCAGGTGTATTACACGTAAAATTTGAACAACAAAACTTAAGCATCACGGTGTTATATTCACGGTGTTATATTCATACAATATTTTTCTTTGGTATAAAATATACCCAGGAGATGACCCGAAAAAAATAGATAATTAATGGCCTTTTAAGCTTCCTTTACGTGTATTACATGTAAAATTTCAACAAAAAAACTTAAGCATCACGGTGTGGGGGTATCAAAATTTTAGAAATACCTAGGTGGAGCGTGGCTCAAAATTGGTTGGGAACCTCTCCCATAAACCTTATAAAGGCCCTAGCACCATAGTGCTTTACTGAAAAAAAAAAATAGATTTACACATTTCATATTTTATACTTAACTTTGACAAACAAAAGATTGCCGGAATCTTCAGGAAATAACATCAGTATACATAAAGCAATAAATCTAATTTCATCAGTTCTTTGCAGTAATCTTGATTGTTATGGTGATCTCATTGATTTTTTTTTCGATATTTTCGTCAACAAAAGTCAAAATGTTCAAAATATAACTTGTTATCAAATAGAACACAAATAACACTCAAACCTTTTAGAACGTTTGTTGGGGAATAAGAGTAGCACTATTCTTATATACCTTGATTAGCTTTAGACCTTATTCTTATAGACATTAGCAATGACAGGGCCATCTTGGGATTTAAGAACTTTCAAAATTTACTCCAACAGAGTGACAAGGTGTACTTAGACTGCGAAGCCACTCTCATAGATGTGTATGATCCATTGAATTCAAAGCTTGTTAAAAAAACATGAGGTCAACGCAGTCTCTTATGCTCACTCACAAAGAGACTCGTGTAATTCCATGCAATTGGTAGAGTTAGTTAAGAGACTGGATGGTGAGGATTGTATGCTCTCAGCCGTGACAGCACTCATTAAAACATGAAATAAATCAATATCACGGCGGCGAAATACATCCTTCCCAATGACTCTATCACCAGAGGTTGAGTTGGCCATTAAAACGGAAAAATGTGTTGGGTCTGTAAGGGGGAATTTGTTGAGGGTAATGGCAAAGATGGAAATGGGAAAGATGGAAATGGGAAAGGGGGTAAAGGGATGGTCCACAACCAAGATCATTTGGGCAACCCAATTGTATCGGGATCGAGTAACTTTTGTGGAGTAGCCCATCAATCGTGTAATTTAAACGTTTGTCAACAATATTCTCTACCTGTCTATATACACAATTCCAGCTATGATCTGAAATTTAATTTATCGGCGTTAGCACGATTACAACGAGGTGGAGTTGTAGATGGCGCAGGAGTAGATGGTTCTTTTTATTATAATATCATACCCAAACCGTGTGAAAAGCTGCTGCTCTTAGAATTCAAATGGCAAATAATAGATAATGAGGAATTGTGCATGAATAAGATCCGTTTTTAGACTCCTTTATCTTCTTCCCCTAATCCCTAAGAAAACTCATTGAAGTACATAAACGTGACAATTTTAATAGTTTCCCCCTCCTTAAGCAACACCTCCTTAAACAGCACTTTCTAGACGGTGAAATGTATGATTTATTAACGTGTAAGGGCAAATACCCATGTGAGTACTACAATTCTACCGCGAGGCTTTCTGAGGTACAATTGCCGTCCATCACCTCGTTCTACGATTAACTTTATGATCTTCAATGCACCACTATTGACTATGAGTTTGCCAAGAGGGTTTGGGCTAAGGGAGGGTGTAAAATTGGGTGGGATTATTGTAGATTGTTCCTGGCAAGTGATGTATTGACGTTGCTGGATATTGTGTGTAAGAATACGGATAAAATCTATGGGAAATTTGGGTTGGATTTAGGTTATTATTTTTCCACTTCTCATTTGGTGATGGATTTAATTCTTAAAACCAGTAAAGAGGAAACAGGCTTGATAACCGACATAGATCAGCATCTATTTGTAGAGAGATTAATGAGGGGGGTATGTTTTTCATGGAGATCGTATCGTTGAAACTGATGCAACGGGACAAGACACCGGTGTAAAGTTGGATGCAGTATTCTTAGATATGAACTCCCTCTATCCATCGGTAATGTCTCACTACTCTTTGCCGTGTGGAAATTATAAATGGCTTAACGATCCTCGTGCTTCATATTTCCCCAGCATTGCCAATGTTGAGGAGAATGGACCGTGGGGATGTTTTACTTTAAATCGATCGTAAAATACCGGTGGAGCATCATGACTTGGTGAAGGATTTTGTTTTCCCGTGCATAAACAGAGTGGTGACAAGGGACTCTTTGAGTCCATACAATATTTCTAAGGTAGAGGTTGGTGGTGTGCACTGGACACTTTCAAAACAAAAACTTATCGCCGACCTTCATCTGAAAGAGAATATCGTTGTACATCATGTTCTTTTTCGGTGGATGGTAGCCAACGGCTTAAACGTCACAAGGATACATAGAGCCCTCCAATTTGACCAGAAACCCTATTTGAAAACGCTTATCAACACTTTTGTCGGTAAACGTTCCGAAGCGAAAACGAAGGCTGAAAAGGAAAATTTTAAACTCATTTTGAACTCAGCCTTCGGTAAAATGTGTGAGAGTGTACGTAATCAAAGTCATTGTGACGTTTTGAATGACCCAAAAGAATGTGCTCGAATCGTTGCCGATCCAAACTTCACATCATTCACTATTATAGAGTCAAATTTAGTCCTCTTGTACAGAAAAAAAGAAGCATTATTCTAAATAAAAATATTGCAGGTGGCAGCGCAATAACCGAAATATAGAAAAAACTCATGTTTTAATTCTTTTACAACGTGTGTAGGCGCCAATGGCCGGGGGAAGGAGAAGCTCAAGTATATTACGGGGATACCGATTCACTTTTGCTAAAAGTTAGAACCGAGAATTTACTGGAAGATTTGGAAAAAGGCGGGCATATTAGCTCTCTAATAGACTTTACCAATTGGGACGAGTCCATTTACCCGAAGCTAGTGAAGCGCCAGGCTCCACATCAGTTAGTAATGTTAAAATCAGAGACGGGAAGTGACTTGATTTCCAGTTGCGTGCTTGCAGGTCTTAAGGTGTACTGTGTGCAAACACACAACGAGTTAATCAAAAAATTTTGCAAGGGGGTGACTAAAAACTACGTGAATAAGAATTTCGACATGAATGTATATAGATACTGTGTGGAAAATAGCATAGTTCCAAGGGCGAGCGAGCGATTCACTCTTTAAAATTTAAAAACCACGCAGTTTTAGTTGATGAAATAGCCATGTGTCCCATGTCGTATAAAGTCTATATGTGTGGGGATGGTGTGACGGTGCTAACCCACGGACATTATCTAACTTTTGACCGAAGTGTATGTCGAGATTATAGACATCGCCTCGGTCAAGAAAAAATTCAATAGTAAATGGTTTGGTGGTGGTGGGGTCCTTTTTAATAGATATTTTTTCCCAACTCAGCAATGGTTTTTTTCCCCAACTCTGCAGTAGTTTTTCCCCCGACTCAGCAGTTTTTTGTTATAGCAAGGTAGAGTTATGTTTTTTTTGTAAATAAAAAAGTGTTCCAATTATTTTTTCACCCCCACAGCCGGCCCGGAGGGGAGGGGGGTTGGACCGGCCTTCGGCCAGCCAACGCCAGCGGCCACCACACCCTTGAGGGAGGGGGGATGGGTATCCCCTTTCAATTGTGATAAGTGCTTTTTTTAATGTCTTGTTTTGAATTTATTACGTGATAGTGCCTTTTTCATCTTTTTTTATGTGTGTGTGTGTATAAATAAAACATAGTGTTTTTTGTAGTGATGTTTTTATTTGTAATTAAAAAAAACGTACCATTCTTTAAAATGTTTTATTTTCTTCTTCTTGTTCTGATTAGGAAAATTACTATTATCATTTATTCAAGGGAATGATGCAATCTACAGTCAGTTGTGTTTTGACATCGAAGCAAGGGGGAATATGTATCAATTTAAAACTCCATTTAGATCGTTTCTTTGCGGACCATCAATGTTTGGCAAAACGACGCTTTTAACAAAAATAATTCAAAATCGTGATAAAATGTTTTTAGAAAATCAAACAAAAATTTACTATTGCTACAGTGTTTTTCAAGAATCCTATGATAGAATAAAAACTATTGCTTCAGACACGAAAATTCATACATGGACTTGACATTTTCAACAGTATTGAATGAAACTCTTGGTTTATTATTGACGATCTGGCTGAGTCCATTGAAGAATGGTCTCAGGAGATGATACAATTCTTCACTGTCCGATCTCATCATCAACGGATCTCTGTAACCCTAGTTCTACACAATCTCTTTCAGCAGAGCAAGTGTATGAGAACACTTGCTTTGAATTGCACCTACTATATCATCTACAGGGTTGTTCGTAATTCCAGTTCCCTCATAACGTTTAACAGACAGGTGTATCCGGGTGAATTCCTACTCTCGGTCTACAATCAGGCTACCTAAAAACCCTACGGATATATTCTATTGGACCTGAATCAGAACACACCCGAGGATTTACGTGTAGTCACCGATATTTTTGACAATGAAATTACTGTATATCTGCCAATGAACAGTAAAAAAGGTCGTTAGTTGCAATCTTGACACTGAAGAAACTACATGAACATCAAAATTTATTCACCGTCCTAGGTAATTCCAAACCACGACTTAGGAAGGCCATACTCAAACGTGGTGTTGCAGACAATTCATTAATCTCATATCTGAACTTTGTTTAATTCTAACTGAAGGCAATATTCAACTGCCAGAAGGTGTTAAGCAACAGACAAAGCAACATCGTTCCCTTGTACGCTCCCTAGCATCAGCAGCAAGCAAAAATAAAGGAAACGATTTTATAAGAAAACGAATTCTTCAAGAGGGTGGTAACTTCTTTAAACTATTACTGCCAGTCATTACAGGACTTGTAAACAGTTTTCTCTAGAGAGAAAATGGCCAAACCCTATAAATTGACTCCAATTGAACTCGTCTTTTCCCCCAAGGAACTTTTCGAAGACAATCTCAATAAATTCACTAACAATGAGACAATTGCCGACGATGAAAAATTAATTCTGCTTCAAAATGCACTTCGCCGAGTCGACAAATATAAACCCTATCGTGAGAGACCAGTCAAAGTAAATGTCATCTATCACAATAAGGAAATGGCTCCATCAAAATCATCATTATCATCATCATCAACAACAATAATACCAAAAGAAGAAGAAGATTTGTCTAAAGTTATGACAAGTGTTGTGGATCTAATGCCACATTCCTATCGTGAACAGTGTAAAAGACTCTTGACATATCCCAATGACAGTGAACATGTTCAAATTAAGGCTAATGGGAATCAAGTTGTATTCCATGGCAAGACTTATATTCTACTTGATTTATTATGAGATTTGGTCATGAATCGTAAAAGACTTCTATCATTTGACAGCAATCTGCATACATTTTCAAACTCATCAAACTTTCCCAAAAGCCTTATTGCCAATAAAAATGTTTTAAAACGATTAAAAGAATTTAGTGGAATATCAAAAGATGTTTTTAAATCATTTTCGGAAAATAATAGCACGACAAGTGGAAATGATTTGACAAGAGCCATGAGTGGGGAAGTCAAGCAAAGACGTCTTAATGTCACTGCATCTCCCTCACCATGTCCTGTTTAGTATGCGAATGGGCAGTGGACACTTCACTACGTGTTTACGTTCAAAATGGTTGAAGCATTGAAACATGTTTATGAGAATATTGGTGCAGTGGGAAGTTTAAGTTTACCCACCACACTTGCTCAAGTCACTGGAATTGAAAAGAATCGGGCGGCAGAGTATCTACAGAATGAATCAATTTACACTCTACATCATAATTGTAGAGTTCGTGGTAATCACTATCGAAAAACTAAAGCCTTTTTCCCAATACAAATATAAAAAGCAGATCTTTTGACTCAGGATGAGATTCAACGGCGTCAAAATCACTCATACAAGTAAATTCTACTTGCAATCAGTGTTTTTAGTCGCTCTGCATAAGCCATTCCACTGCAGTCAAAGAGCGGCGATGAAGTTGCTAAAGCTCTTAAAATCATCCTTGAACAGGATTGCTATTAGAAGATTCAAACGGATCGGAGTAGTGAATTTGTGAATCCCCATGTAAAGAAGGTTCTACTGAAATATAATACAATCCTCTATCATAGTCATAGTCCAATAAAGGCAGCATTGGCCGAACGGCTGATAAGAACTATTCGACTTTTAATTTCTAGATATTGCACTTTAAAAAATACTGATGCTTTTATTCATGATTTGGATAAAATCATGTTGATTTATAATCAACTTCCACATCGATCCCTGTCCAACTCATTCCCAACAGAAGTTCATCATGATTTCAATACATTTGACACTTTTCTTAAACAATATTCCAATGGTGGTAATGAGAAGAAAAAGAAGAAATTCAATGTTGGTGATACTCTTCGAATCAATCGAACTACTAATGTTTTTGAACAGGGTAATTACTAATGGTCCACTGAACTTTTTAAAGTCTCCAAACTCTTGGACACTACACCCATGACGTATCGTCTACGTGACATGAAAGATGATGAGATTCTTGGCGGCTTTTATGATTATGAATTACAAAAATTTAAAAATACTGGAATCTATCAGATTGAAAAGATATTAAAGACTCGTACTCACAGGGACATGAAACAGTTGCTTGTTTGATGGCTAGGATACAACTCTGGTTTTGATTCGTGAATATCCGCCAAGGACATACACAATGCCCAATGATTTTTATGTGACGTTTATGTCCAGCGTCTCTGATCCTCTCTACAATGATTTGAATAAAACAAGTGATTTTTGGACGAAACTCTCCCCCGCCATCAAATTCGATGATGGAAAGTATGAAGTTGCTCTTGTCGATTGTATTTTCAAAAATACATATGATATTCTGAGAAATGATCGTGTTAATGAGATAAAAGTTATACCATTCGATAGGTCACTCTTTGTCGAGTATGAATGGGTTGAAGCATTTGAATCTTATGAATTTCCCCATGTCACCCTGAAATACAAAGAATTTGGTAGCATGAACGATTTGTTTCGTACAATCAATAGGAAAATCTCTATTCGTAAGAATGGTAAATTCCAATTTAATTATTCAATGGAACATGATAGGATTTACATTAGGTCACCCGTTAACACTGAAATAGATTCATCTCAATGATAATCTGAGAGATGTTCTTGGCTTTAAAGGGAATATGATCAGTGGTAAAAACGCTGGAACTTTCAGTGGGATAAATCGTGTTAGTTTTGCTGATTATCCACCCTATCTCGCCCTCGGACTCTTGTATATTTCTTTATGCGTCCTTTGCGGAAACATCGAGATTTGGTAATTAAAACGTCCCCCTCCTAAGTTTTCTTGAAAGGAAAACCACCCATGAACATGTCCATCACTATAATATAAAGCATCTTCAGTATGTTCCTGTAAACACTTCTTATTTGGAACTCTGTCAATTAACAATAAGAAGGGAATTAGGTGATCCTCTAGCAATAACAAAAGGTTTGGCCGTGATTACATGTCATTTTTGACCCATTCGGCCACAACAATAATATGGCTAATAGAAAGAATATATTTATATGTCCTGATATTGATTGCTATGTTACTGCTCTCCAACCACGACAATTGGGTCATGGAATTGACTATTATAAAGACCGTTCGTCAATGACAGGCTACGGTCATGGCAGTTGGTTTGCTAAGCTGTTTCGCTCTGCAATACCGCTGGCTAAAAAATATATTGCATCGGTTGCCGCAGATTTTGCATCCTCTACGCTACACAATTGGGATGATGGTAAAGATTTTAAAGAACGTATTTCACAAAATCTCAGGTCCAGCGTACGATCCCTTGGCGAGCGATTGAAATCACGACAAAGTGGAAAAGGCTTTAAAAGGAGAAGAAACATTTCATGAATCATCAGGTTCTACTCAGGTCAGAAGCGAAAGACATTATCACTCTTGTCAAAGAAAAGTAAGAATAAGAATAAGAAACCAAGAAGAAAAATTGTTATATCGAAAAGGGATTTCTTTTCCTAGACTGAAATGGCATATCTACCCCACAAGGAATCTCATCCCACTGTCACCACGTCTCTAAATCTTTTCAATGCAGAAAGTGTGGATGTCAGTGTAAAACATGGATACTATGAACAATTCTATCCACAGCAACCCCTCTCTGAAAACATACATTTTCAAATTTATTTCAATGAAGACTACTTCCTTGATTTATCATCCACATTTATTGATTTAAAAGTTGTGGTGAGGAATAAGTCTGACAATTTACCTCCCTCTAACGTCAATGCATTGTCCTATGAAAATGGTATGCTACACAATTTATTTAAACATATATGTGTCTATATAAATGGAACATGGTGAGTACTAGCAACAATCTATCGAACTATGCGAGCTACATACAATTTATGTTGATGACACCAATGGCTAATAAGAAATTGAGAGGTCTGCCAATGGGCTAAGACTATAGATCAAATGTTGATACAGACGGTGAACTCACTGCGGCAGTGAGCAATAAGTATCATTTAGTTGGTAGACTTAATCATGAAATATTCAATATATCCCAATGGATGCCCTCGATGTTAAAATTAATATAAAGTTACAACTTGCACCGTCCAATCTCATACTGAGAAAAACAGGTGACGCAGCACCCAATATTGATGCCAATTTTACCTCGGCAATACTTCATGTGCGAAAACAACAGGTTATGAGTTCTGTTGCTTTGGCAATTGAAAAACTAAGAGCCTCTGGGAACAATATCAAACTGCTCGTTCCTCACACAATCGCCAATCAACGTCAAGTTGCCACTGGATCAAGTACCTACACCGATTCTTCATTTATCAATGGTGAAATTCCTTCGAAACTTGCCTCGGCTTTTGTAAAAAGTGCCAGTGCCATAGGATCGTGGACAAGTTCGCCACATGAAATTGAACTATTTGGACTTTCCTCTTTTGTATGTAAAGTAAATGGAATTCCTCTCTACAATTTGTCCTTTGATAAATCCTATAGGACCCTATATGAATTGACAATGCAATCCCTAGATCGAGATTCTCAACTATATGAAAATGGTATTACCGATTCAATGTTCGCAAAAAGTTATGGTGTCATTGTTTTGGAATTGTCTGGTACTCAAGATATAAATATTGTCCGAACGGGTATTGTACGTATAGAGTCACCCTTTAACAAACTATTGACAGAGAGTGTAACATTAATCTCACTCAATCACTTTGAAACCTATTGGGAAACTACCCCCGATGGTAGTGTTCTATTAGATATGGCACCATGAACACCAATCAAATAATCGATTTTTTAACATGGATCCTTTTATGTCCAAAAATAAATCATATTGTATACCCTCATATTTCCTTGATTATATTCATACTGTTAACAAAACCATTATCATTGTTAATAGTAGTCCATCGACTGGGCAGACGGGTCATTGGCTATGCATCTTTCAAACAGCAAACAATATAGAGTTTTTTGATCCTCTTGGTCTACCATATGCATTCTACACACCACACATCAAAAACTACCTTGAAGGAAGTGGGAAAACAATTATTCAAAATCGGATGCAAGTACAAGATTTATCAACCAAAAGGTGTGATTTTCATGCATTACTTTATTTCATTTTTCGATGTCGTGACTATACTTCCAGTGAATTTCTCAACAATTATGTACACAGTCCACGTTTGAATGACTTTCTAGTAGAAAATACCCTCTCAGACCTGTATAACATTGATTTCAGTGCCCTAAGAATAAGGAAAGGACTACCTTTTCCTCAATATACTTCATAATAGCATTCAAGCCATGAGGTAGTCGTGATATATACATTATATTCACTTTTGCGGCAAAGCATAATTGTTCATCTGGCTTAAATTTACTCAATGATATAACGTATCTGCCAAACATCTCATCCCACTCAAATGTTAGTCGGGAATCCTTTACAATTTTAACTGCTGCACTGGGAGCCTTTGTCTTCACAACCTCACTGTCAGCTCCTTCGAGGTGTAATAGTGTGAAACTATTAATTTTCACAATATTTGAACGTTTATTTCTCCAATTTGAAATCATGTAAACTAATCAAATTCAATTTATTGACTGAGATACTAACTCGGTATCGGTCTTTTTATATCCACGCTCAATGTCAGAGTAAAAGTGTCAACTTCTATAATCATGCTACAATGAAGAATCATGTGTAACATTAAAACATCCATAACAGCCTGAAAAACTATTAAAAACTGCATATCCATACAATAAAACATACATACGAAAAAAACATTAAATAAAACACCAACCATACAACAATACGCATAATAAATCATAAAGTAACACACATATTCAACCATATATCAAAATCCATCTCTGTAATAACAATCAGACTCCCATACAATAAAACATCAAATATAACACCGATACAATGAACAATAAAAATCCATAAACATAAAACATCCATATACATGTATTGTCTCTTTAATTGATACAGTAATGTCCTCCCTGCCCTCTCTCTATATTGATACAGTAATGTCCTACCACCCCTGTATCTTTAATTGATACAGCAATTTCCCTACCACCCCCGTACCTATCATTAATATAACACTACTACTATTGCTGCTGCTGCTAGGCTGACTGCTATTACTACTACTGAAGCTAAGGGTGTTAAGGTGGAACTCTAGGAGAATGTTAAGGGGGATGCAGAGCTAAAAGAATCACAATATGTCAGTACCGGTTATTAAAAGGGCGTAACAGCTATATCTCAGGAACAGCTTAGAGTATTAAGTTGAAACTTCTAGTGCATGTTAAGGGTCATGGGTAACTAACCAAAAGATAATATATGTCATGGGTGTGGAGGGCATGGCCCACCCTGGAAATCACAGACCATATTGAAATTATAAGGAAAGCAAAGTGAAGAGAGTACAGTTGGAAAACAAAACATCTTAAAAATGTGTGTTGACCCATGGTTGACCAAATGCCAATAGGTTTTGACCCGTAATATGGGTAATGTGAATTCTAATTTGTGACTAAATGACCCCTTTCCATTTTTCTGCAAATTTTTTCCTAAATGATTTGGTTGGAGCAAAAACAAAATTGAATTAGTTATAGTAATGAATGGTAAGTAAATAGCGATCAATAACCAAAGCATAAAAACCTGAATATTGATAACATTAAATCAAAGAATCAGCTTTTATTTCAAAGATGGGTTTTTTCGAGTTAGAAGTTAACGTTCCAAGTCACTTGCACATAAGAAAGTTTGGTTATAGTTATGAAGTGTAAAACCGTCAAATATATCGGTTTTTGTTCTCAAAATTAAATCCAAAACATCACTTACTCAGGAGCGTTCAAGCCTTTACGCCTTTTTGAATAACGCCCAGCAGTACAAATTTTTTTCCGATATCCTAAATCTTAGTTTCAATGCTTTATAAACTAAAAAGTTTGAAAGCGTTCAATATATCGGCCGCTTGATAACCAAGTTCAAATATATCGATATTTTTCAGTAGTATCCGTCCAAAACTTTGGTACTGCTCAATAAAACTGAATGATAAGACTTCCTATTTTATTTTTCATGTGTATGCTATTGTTCTTGCAATTTTGTAATTAATTTGAATTTTAATGTTATATATGTTTAATTCAACTGACAAATTTTTTCATTATCTTTAAAAAAATATTAGTTTCTAAGCTTTGCTATCCATCAAAATGCAGGGAGCGTTAAAAAAATAGTCGTTTTTTCTGCGTTAGCAAAAGTTTCGTGTTTATAAAACTTCGCAATTTTGTTAAATGTAATTAAACCAATAAAAAAATACTTTTCAACTAAAAGTAAGGAGCAACCTTAAAAATTCGAAAGAACCGGAATTATTCTGTATATAAGCGGGACTGCCCTCTCCTCGACTCTCCACTCATTAAGCTAATGGTTTTTAGCTATTCATTTATTTTCGTTTTAAATTCAATGGTCCTTGTGTTTCAGAAAATGTTCTTAAAGAATTGGAAGGAGCAAGGAGCTAAAGAGCAGACAGATTCCTCAGATGAAGCATAATTTCTGTTAAATTAGGTTTCAAAGCTGCTCCTTACTTTCAGTTGAAAAAACTACTTATTTAAATTTGATTTTCGATTGTTTTCCAGACCATGCTTAGGCCTGACCCAAGGTATAATGTGGAGTACTGGCCCCTTTAACCCCGAGTGTATTTTTGCTAAGATGTATACATTAATAATTTTAATCAGAGGTTTCTGCTCAGAAAATTAAATTTTGGATTGCAATTTGAATTTTGGATAAAATTTGAATATACTGTCAAAATTTGCGACGAATAGTATGTTTATTCAGTAAGTCTTTATTAATGTTTCTTCTGCAACATTTCAGTTGGACAAACAGGGTTATTATTTTTCATGTGGATTGACATTCCACGTCACTTTTAATCTTCAATGTGGGTAAAAGCGTCATAACCTCTGCAATGGAATTTTATGATTGATGGATACAATTGTATACATATGTTTAAATACATTGAAATATTGTACATAAATAGAAGAAGGGAAGTTGTTACCATTTCAAATTGCTAAAAACAAAGTTCCTAGTAACATTGGCCACGGCCCTCCGAAGCAAATATCATGGTGGGGCTCATGACCTGCCTCACCTTTTCCAACTCTATGCGGATATATATTGGAAAGGAATGCCTTTTGCTACATAGAGACAAATTTTTATTAATTCCCCCTTTTAACTCTTTCTATATTTATCTGAAGGTTCATGGAGAGATAGCGGTTTGAATATTAAAATGTGCTCTTTTAAGTATATGCAACCATACGCACCTAAACAATGACTCGCCCCTCCTTCATGATAGCTGATAGGCAAATACACATCACTAAACATGATTTTGTGTATGGGTCCTTAAAAATGTGAAGATCTTTGCAAAACCCCATGCTAACAGCTATTGAGATCTTGGAAATTTGTTGACTAAAGGTAGATAAACGAAGGTTCCAGGAATAAAATTAAAGCTAACAATACCACCTTGGAAGTTGTTTTAAGTTCCTATCTCCAGATTTCCTATAACCAGTTCTAAGGCATAGGAAATTCTGTAAAGGCAAGTGTACACCTGTTGTATTCTTGAGAAACAATCAATTTTTCCGTAATTTGGGTTTGAGTCTGATTTTCTTTGACTCTATGTTTTGAAAATAATGGATTAACATTGAACACAGAATAATACACAATAATTAAATTAACTGTCGATTAAATGAATTGATCCCTTTTTTCAGAAATCTTTGCTGTTTAAAATTTACAGACTTTTTTTTAATTTGCATCCAAAGTTTGTTACCCTTTTTATTTGATTTTATTTATAGTTATATTTATAAGTAAACTTATTTCTAAGAAACTGTAGCCTAAAGTATATTTATGAAAAAAAAACTTTTTCAACAAAATGAGTTTTTAAGAAAAAGTAAAGAACTCCTTTAAACCAAAATAAACAAAAATAGAATTAAATAATCTACCAAGAATACAACTACCACAAATCAGTATCAATAAATAAATGAAAGTCAAAACAAAGAGAAAATAAGAATCAAACTTAAAACAAGCAGAAATTAATATGAGTAGGGTTCTAAACCCCAAGCTTCCTAAAAGCAAGAATATAATTTGTACTTTACTGAAAAAAATCAGATGAATTTAGTGAAAAAAAATCTGAATTATCAGTTTAATATATAAATATATATACTGATATTAATTCCTTAAAATCTTAATTGATTTTAATATATGGTTCTTATGGAGAGTATGCTCGCCTAAATTTCGGAGAGGGCTCATTTGATTTGAAATTGAAAGTTCTAGTTCCCTTTTAAAGAGCAAAAATTTATCGCAGGA